>JANHFM010005239.1:15776-26656 GCA_032468115.1 Grayia smithii | reverse complement strand
GCTGGTTCTCCGAACTACTCAAAATTTCTGCTACCAGTTCTCCAGAACCTGTCAGAACCTGCTGGATTTCATCCCTGGAGAAAACTATATCTGAAACACCCTAAATACATCCTCTCTGTGCTGAACTTGAATGGATGATAAGCTATGTGTACAAATTCACCTGTGCACAAGTAGTGCACAAGACTTAAGAAAGTCTGCTGACAAAATTCTTCAGTGGACTTTGCCACTTAGATTTGAAATATGTAGAATATTATGGTCCAAATGCTAAGAACTATTTCAGCTCGCTGGCTCTTCATTCAGTGTTTTATGTCCCTCATGGCCTCACCTTGTAGCCATCCATTTATGAAGGTTGAATTCTGAAGTGGACAGTCCATTATATTGTCTTAGACTCCCTGTTTAATTAGTTCTTGTTGCATTCTCAACTATTTGTATGGAACAATATTCCAAACTCTGATCTGCAGTTCAAACGTAAGAATGGCAATAGAGCTAAAACATTGGATACTAAATGATGGAAACCCTTTTTCATATAAAGAGTGTAGAGATTGAATACTTGTATCATAGTCTTTTCTTGGTTATAGAGTGGTAACTGAAACAATGAATTTAGTTAAGTTACAAATAAATATTTATAGGAAACTTCCCCGACAATCCCACTTTCCTGCCCACTCACACTTCAATACCGCAGGGTTCATAATATATCCCTTTGTTATTTCAATTGAAGAACACCATGTCTGAGATATTATAAGCAAGGTCTTAACTAGCTGATGCCTGCACAGTGAACTTATTGATGACACTATCAACTTCAGCATTCTACTAATTATGTAAGAATGAAAATAAGGGGAAGTTAATACATTCCATCTGGCCAAATATCCAACCACCTCCTCATCAGAGGAGCCAGGTGAACAGTGTCTCTCCCATAAAAAATACGGTGAGACATAATTTACAGTAACCAGCTCAGTCCTTCCTGGATTACAGGAACTGTGCTAGGTTTTGGACATTTGGTAGAAAATGGACAATAAGATTCATGTCTGCTGGCTGAGTAACCAGGGCCAGCAGCCTTGCCAAAAGTAAACATAAAGGAAAACCAGGAAGCCAGAAGAGCTATTGAATTGTTTATATTCGGAAACCAGGACCCTGTTCTTTGACTCAGAAACAACAAAACTCTCTAATGAAAGAAATAGAAGAATTGAAACAAACAATCACTGAGCATCTGAAAGCCCTGTTTTCGGCCTGGACAGATTCCTGCAGCATCCTGCTTGGCCCCTTGCACCCCATTTTGGCTGGCAGGGTCTGTCCCATCTTCCCCCACCACCTCCCCCAGCTGGCCTGTGGAGGAGAATTACACCGCTGATCCGGCCCTCAAAGAAATCCAGTTTGACACCCCTGGCCTAAATTGGGTGTATTTCTCCAGCAATCTCCCTGCTTTCTTCAGGGCCACTATTTTTTCTATGGCATTTTTCTTGTTAGCTCATCCTCTGATTCCACCAAACATATCAGCAGGATTTTGTATTTACATTTCTACCAATATTAAGAAATGCATAAAACTCTGAGTAACATTCATTCAGCTAATCAATTTGCTTTGTTTTTCCTTTGTGAGGTCATGCCTCATAATACTGCTGATAGATAGATGATCTCACAAAGGAGAATCATAAAACTTTTGGGTGGAGTGAATGACAGCTATTCACCAGAGCTTTTGTCTCTGTATGGGCACCTTACTTAGTTACACAGGATTGGTTGGTCTGATTGGCTTTTGTTTATATATAGTTTAGGTTTGCTTTGCTTTACAGTATTTGTTTATTCATTGATTTATTTAATATCACACCTATTTATTTATTTATCATACTATTTATTTATCATATTTAATATATTTGTTTATTTAGTTAAAATTAGTTTAGGGTAGCTTAGTTAGGGTATAGTTTAGCTCCATCATGGAGATGTTCCTCTATTATGCAGGGAAAGCCCTCTTTGAGGTAAGAGATCTTTGATTTTATTTATTTACTTGTCAACTTGCATGTCTGACTCTCAGATTTAGGATTCAAAGAGGTAACACCACAGATAATATGACATAAGTAATGGGATCTGGAAAGAACTATACTAACATTTGGCAATGAAGTAAAATAGGAATCAAAGGAATCTAGGAAGAAGCAAAAATTAGTTTCGAATAGTTTTTTTGAACCTGAATAACTTTTGAACTTGAATATTCAAAAACTATTTCCAACTCTTTTAGGCCCTTTCTTGGTGAGTTGTGTTAATATCTTCAATTTAAATCCACAGGACAGGCTTCCAGAAAGGCTTGGAAACCTGGTTCTGTGGCTTTGCTTGGGGTGAACAGGAAAGCACACAGTCCTGGGGCTCTCTAGAGCCCTCAAATCCCTCTTCTTAATTAATTTATAACATTGCTTGCCTCTATTAAATTTTATACAAGGGGCTTATGTTTTTAATATTTCATTTGCAGGGCTCTTATAGTCTCTCTGGGCAGGAGATGGGCAGTTCTTAAATATGATAAATAAACAAATAAATAGGATTAGTTCTATTCTCAAGATTCACTGAACTGCACTGGCCATTATTCGCGGTTAAGGCCCATAGGGATGAAGAACCTGGGAGACAATAGTTAGTGAATGTTGTGCTTCACTATCCCATGTCCCTCTTTAGCACTGGAGAAGGTTCAGGGTATCCTTCACCCGTTTTTCAATTCACCAGGTGGATGGCCCAAAGTAGTGAGTGAGGAAAGAGAGCCACCCACCTTTCTTACTGTTTTTGGCTATGACAGGTGGAGACAATATAGTCAAGGGTATGCTGTCCCCTCCATCGTATTATACCTGCACCCATAACAAACAACCCATTTGTTTACATTATCATTTGTACACAAAAAGATACAGCCTCCTCTGCACAAAAAAAACTATGACTATTTTGAAGCAGAAATATTTCTAATATGTATTAAGCATTCAAATGAAATTTTAATATAGTTCCTACCATATCCCAGTTTTGAGATAAAATAATTTCTTAGAAGGATTATATGGATTATATGCAAGATTAATATTGTTTTTAAAAATCTATTTAGAGCTAGAGGATCAAATGTTTATTCCTGACAGATGTTTACAAATAGAGCAAAATAATAATTGTCAGCGGCTTCATTTGTGATCAGCCTGTTTAAGGATTGCTTTGTCCCAACTACAAATATCAACATTTTGGTTTGAGAAGGCCTACAGTATATAAATCATTTTGAAAACTAGGATAACTATATTACCTCCCTCCAGTTGGTTTCCCCTCAATGTTCATACTGTCTTCTTTTGGCAGTACTGTCTCCAGAGCTACAAGAAACATCAAAGAGACAAAGGTGAGCAACAAAACAAATTCCTTGTGTGTCCAATCACATTTGGCCAATAAAGAATTCTATCTATTGTTTGTGTGGGTACCTGTAGCAGGAGTGGGGATAGAAGGGCACTCCTTCCTCTGCACCACAGAAGTGGGAAAAAACCCTTCTTTCAGAACTATTGCCTTTGAGAGAGGCTCTGAACTCCCTTTAGGCTAATGGGAAACAGTTGCAAAAAGATCTGTTTCCCTGCATTAATAACACATTCCCGACATTGCATTTTAAATGGACTGGGCCATTTGTAATGACCAGTCTTAAATTGCTGTGTCGTTGATGGCTTAATATGTCTTAAATGAATGTTGTGTAGTAGCACAAGTGTTTTTCCATTAAAATACAGAACAAGAGGAGACAAAAGAACTCAATGAAAAACACCAGAAGATGGCTAAGAAAAATGCCATGATAAGAGATGTAAGTAATTCACTTCCCTTACAATCCTGTTTTAAACTTCTCTTTTTGTTTGCTTATTTTTATTCTATGATTACTGAGTGTTTCTTGTAGAACTACCAATAATATCAGATCAAGGAAGATTAAGAAAGCACTGGAAATAACAAAGCATCAAATAACGCTATAGCTAAGAAGATCAGCAGGTATGAAGCGCAAATTATAGGCAGAACCTCCAATTTCAATCCAATCAGAAACGTTTCAACCAATCCATCAATGGAGAGACCGCACTGAATCAGTCAGTACCTGACAAGAAAGAAGCTATGCAATTCTGCATGCAGATATGGATAACTCAAAGAAATACAACAAGGATATAGCTTGGTTTAAGGATAAATAATAAAATAATAAAAAGCTGAAATAAAAGAACTTGTAATAATGGGAGAAATGGGTAGAGAAAAGAGCAATGAACATCAAGAATTGGTCAGCATCAAGTGAAGAAGACCTGCATGGTTTTTGGTTGAAAATCTGATTGGGGTATACCCACTCGTTGCCAAGTGGTTTCATAACATAGTGCAAAGAGGTAAAATTGAAGAGTGGTTAATATCACCAAAAACTGCCTGATAATGAAAGATCCAGAAGAAAGGGCAGTTCCAGGCAACCACAGGCCAATTGCCTGCTTACAACTTTCAAATTACTATCTAGTGCATTTGATGCTAGTAGTACTACCTGATGCAATTCAAAAGTATCTAGTTGAAAACAAGCTCTTTCTACCCGAACAGAAAGGAAACCGCCAAAATAGCAGAATAATAAAAGATCAGCTCTTAGATGAGAAGATGATTCGGGAAAACTGCAAGAGATGGAAGACCAACTTGAATGTAGTATGGATTGATTACATTCAGACAGACATTCAACTCCTTGCTACATGACTGGATAATCAAATACCTAGAAATAATAGGAGTCAGTAGAAATATCCCCCTAATACAGTTTTTTAAGGAACTTTTATAATCTACTTCTGACTTGGGAAATAAATGTCAACAGTAATCAAATCTAGTGGTCTTTTATGGATTATTTCATTCTATAGAACGTCCTGCATTGACTAAATAATCCTTTAGTCCCCAGTGTAAGTATATGTTCTTCATACACATAGGGTATCATTAACCTGTGAAAATCATTATCACCAAAAGTAGACATGGCAACAATCTGGCTTTCTTTAAAGGGGGATGGATAAATTCATGGAGGAGGGTGTCCTTTAAGTCTATTATTGCTGAACACTCATTGTTGCATTGTTAGGGTCCATATGATTCCCTCAACCTGGAGTGGATATGGGCAGGAGAGGCTATGTCTCCATCTCCTGCTTACAGGCACTCCAGGAAGAACAAGTTAGCTGCCATGAGAAACAAAAACTGTGCTAGGCTAATATGGACCTTAGTCTGATTGGTAACAGGATGTTATTGTATGGAATTATATTTGCATCCTTCTATATACTATGGATAACTCTCTAACCCAAACAAAGTGCATCCAAAGAAGCTTCTAAATGGTGATTCGCAATTGTCAGGCACAAGCAATCAGAATTATTTGTGAACAGTCTCAAGCAGAAGCTTTATTGTTAGTCATCTGTGTTACAAGAATCTCAGCAGACTGACTATACAAGTCTTGGGTTATGAATGTAATGGAGGCTGCCTATTCCATTTGTAACCCGAGGATTTGTGGGAGTGAACCTTGTATCTTGAAGGGGATCACGCCCTCCTTTCACTAATCAAATGTGAGGCTCGTTAAGCGCACATGAGGTATTTCAGGATGGGGAAGGCCATGGGGGAGCCTAGTGATGGAAGAGGCCACCTGCCTAAGACCACTCAAGGTCACCCTGACCCACTCATACTCCCCACAATTGCTTCCCCCCCCCCAACCTGCCATCCTGGGTAACTTACCATACGAAGATCCAACAAGCAGTCTCCTCTCCAGACTCTCAGGCATGTGCACCCCTCTGCAGGGTTGTTCCAGGCTGAAATGAAGCCCCTCCAATGCTCCATTTCGGCTTGCAATATGCCAGGTGAGGCCTGTGCAGGCCTAAATGGAGTGTCAGAGGGGCGGGCCTGCCCCTCTGAGCCTCCATTTTGGTCGGCAAAGTGCAGGACAAATGTTGGAGAACGTCTGTGGCTGTTCGTAAGGGCAAACAACTGCCATGGTGCTGCAAGAGTCATAGTTTTGGGACTTGTTCGTAAACACTAGGGGCCACTTAACACTAGGGGGCAAACGTTCACTAAGGGAATGCTCATAACTAGGGGATTACCTGTATTCCCTTGGGAATGGCCAGGTAAGGCTACAGGAATTTTAGAATAGATCAGGCCTGTGCTGTTTTCTACAGTGCAAGCTGAGCCCCCTCTTAATACCTCCCTCCAGGCTAGCTGGAAATTCCACCATACTGTTTGGCTAGTTCACAAATGTGACATCCAGTTACTATCTCAAAAATATACATGTCTCTGGAATTTAACCATCTCCCCCTCCCCCCTCAAAAAAAATTTGTGCAAGTTTTCAGATTATTCATGTAAATGTTTTTTGCCACTATTAGTCTTCTGCATGGGAAAGCAAACTTTTTAACATCCAGAACCTCAAATGAGTTGTCAGGAAGTCATGCAGCTGATTTTCACTGATGAGCACTTGAACCTAAGTAATATCAACCCAGCCTATAATATAATCACTCACCCATAATTGCTACAGTTTAGATGGCCTACAGGACATGCAATGCTGGAGGAATGTTCTTTTCAAACCCTAAACAATTCTCCCAAATGTTTAGTTGAAGCAATCAATTCCAAGGAGCAAACAGCAGCTCTTTGGAAAAATGTTGTTGACGGCCCCAAACAGATTAACCCTGCCTAAGGTAACAGAAAATCCTAAATGCTGAGCTGTTTTCCAATATTCTACACTAAACAAGCCATGACTGAAAAGAAATATTTGCATTACATGTAAAAGAAACCTTTGGGGAAGAAAACTGAAGCTTAAAAATAGCCGTCTGAAAATTCAATGTGATATGTAGGGAGAATACTTTTTTTTTTTGACATAGACGTGCCTTTTAAATACCTGCACTATGCTAATTCAAATGCTTTTTTAATATCGGGTTATGTCCATTGAAATGGATTTATTTTCTGCTAGTTTGCTTGCTTGGCGAACATTCTGCAGTTGATTCCCATTAATATAATCAGGGTGTTTAATTATGTAAATTCCTTACACATCAGAGTATCTTCCTCAGCAGAATGTACAATTAGCTTCTAATGAAAGATCTATTTGACACTAATCAAGGATTTACATTATCAAGTGCAATGGGAAGAGAGAGAATTGTTTAGAGCTACCGTATTTTCTAGCCCAGCCAATAGCCATTCAGATTTAGGATTAGCATTGCCAGGTTAGATAGCAACACTGTTTCTCCAATGCTTATTTTAAGCAGTGAGGTCTTGAGAGTTGGTAATTATGGTGCAACTTAACTTGATAAGCAGAAACTGCAGCCCGAGAAATTTGTCTGAGAAAACAAGAACTGAGAGGGTCAGTGATGCATCTGAGTTAATTCCTTGGCCTTTGAAATCCTGCCATTAAGGGGCAAAATTGTATTTATTTATTTTATTAATCCAATTTTCTATCCAAGGAATTCTGGGTGGTAAACAAAATAAAAGCAGAGAAATTTGTTCAAACAAACAGCCAACAAAAATGCACCAGGGTTCAATATAAAAAACTCAAAACCATTTAAACACGTATATCTGTGCCAGAGTCCCATAATAACCTCCCAATCCCAATACTGGGGGAAGAGCCATGTCTTCATGGCTTTGTGAATGAGAGTATGAATTCTTCAATTTCAGGAAGGAGGCCGTTCCTTAAGGTAGGTATCATAACAGAGAAAGTACCCTTTTAGTGACCCACTTGATGATGTTGTTTCATCATGCCCACTTTGAGAAATCTGGTGGGATTGCCAGAAACCTCTGGAGAAAAGTGATCCCACAAGTAACCCAGTTCCATGCCATGTTTGGCTTTAAACATGAACAACCAGTTCTTGGGATTGTAGCCTACTGGGAGCCAATGCAATCTGGAACAACTGAAGTTTCTGAGTGCTCTTCAAAGACAGCCCGGATACGTGTGTGCAGTGGTACAATTCAGAGGTGAACAAAGGCATGAGTGACCAACAACAGTGCCTCCTGATCCAAGAAGGGGTACAATTAATGCTCAAGATGTAGTTGGGTGAAAGTTCTCCAGACCATGGCTGCCACCATCAATTTGAGCAGGAACCATGGCTGCAAGATAATGCCCAGATTCCACATTGATTCTGAGTGGGGGGAGTGTAACTCCATTCAGGGTTAATGATGGCAAATCATTAGATCTGGAGGACCTTAAAACCCACAGCCATTCACTCTTTACAGAATTGAGCAGAAGCAGGTTCTTCCCTATCTAGACTTGCTCAACCTCCAAGCGCTGGGAAAACATTTCAGCCAGCATGGGACAAACATATCAGCAATGTATCAGCAAACTGATCACGAGGTGTGTAGAGGGTAGGAATGCACACCTATGAAAGTTGCAGAGCATTTGATAGCAATACATTTATAGAGAGGCTTGTCTTGTCTGGAGAGAGAGCAGCAAACTGTTGGTGCAAACAGAAGTAAAGTACCTTAGTGAGCAGGATGGCTTACTAGAGGCTGAGGAAAAAGCATATTCCAAGTAGACAGACCATAACACAATGCCACACAATAACTTGAAAAATACCAAGGGATGAGAAGTCAAAACAAAGCAAACACAAGAACAAAGCTTCATGATGCACAAAACAGATACAAAAATTGCTTCCAACAATGGAAGGCAGTCCCTATGGGGTTTAAATCCTCTCTCTGCTTAGCGGGCTTTGCCTGCTCAGTGGTTACTAATAATGAGCTGCCTTGCAACATCAGTATCTTGTTACTTACTCAGGAGGCACCTTGCTTGGGGTTTCCAGGCTGAGAAATTTTATCCAGCTTTTTGGAGCCTGGCTCCGAGGCCATTACAATTTAACGGGTAGGGATGTAACAGGTAAAATGCTGGATTAGGATTGGGAAGATCCAGGCTCAAATCTATAATCAGTCATGGAAGTTCACAAGGTGAGTTTAAATCGTTCGGAATCCATCAACCAAAATTAGCTCACTGGATTATTGTGAGGTGCCTACAATCCTAGGAAGAAGCATGATGTATGTCAGGTAGTGCTCCTGGAAAAAGAAGACAATATAAATCAAAAAATAAACTAAGACAGTGTGGTGCAGTGGTTAATCTTTAACTGGGAATAGGGAAACCCACATTCTAATCTATTCTCAGTCACCAAAGGACATTGGGTGATTGAAGATCAACCATTTCCATTCAGTCCAACCTATATCAAAGAATTGTGGTTGTGGGGACAAATAAGAGGATGGAACACTGTGCACTTTCTGGAAGTTGCATATAATATAAGTTTAAACTAAAGGATAGAAGTCCAATAAATAAAATTTAAAAGGCGATAAAAATACAAGACCACCTTCCATCACAAGCAAGAGTTCAGTAAAATTGGAAGCATGATTAAAGACAGTTTAATGAAAGATTTGCATGGATGCAAAGATTTTTTTTTCAACTACTGGATGATCAAAATGAGAGTTTATAGTTTATTAACAGATAAGGATCATTTCTCAGTTGATACACATTGGCTGTGTTTACAATTACAAAGTTAACTGGTATTTCAGTGGTATTTTTAGCCTCAGAAGCACCTACGGTAAGTTATTAACGAGGAATCATTAAATCCCATGACATCAAAAAGTCTACCATCAGTCACATAACTATCTGATATCAATAAATAAAGACTTCCCCTGTCTGGACCACAGTCTAAGGAGTGAGCATCCTAAGGAAGTATGTTGGGCTTTGACTTTTCCAGTATTTGAGCAGATGTTAAGACAATATTTTTTTATCAAACTCAGTTATTTTTTAAAGATTGTTTTTAATTGTATTTATTGTGCCATATTTGATACACTGTAAATCTTATGCCATTTTGAATGTAATGAACCAAAAGATGTAGGAAATAACCAGGTTGAGACTGTGGGCAGTGTCAAATGCATCATCAGTTTGGAGTCACTACACCCCATAAGAGATCTTTAAGAGACTTCCAGCCCCCTCCAAGTCCATTGGCTCTTATCTGGTACCAGTTTGCCTTGACCATTCCTAGATCAGATTCTTGTGTATAGGTAAGCACTATAAACTCATTGTGCTTTTGAACTCTATGCTGGCTCTTGATTTTTTTGCTCCCAACAAAGATGGGACATAAGTTCAACCACAGGTTTCTACAGCAGGCATGATGACATTTAGAGAGGAGAAACTGTTTTGCTAGTTGGTGAAGCCTAGAAGTCTTTGCATATGAGTACCTTTGTGTAAGGTTGGGCCCTAAGGATAAACTGGTTCTGGTGTTGGGCCCTAAACTGATTCTATTATTGATGTGTATATTATCCTGCTGCCAAGCTGTTGTTATTCAGGAACTCCTGTTAATGCCAGACTGGTATTGGAGTTAAAGATTTTCATCCCCATGCCTTAGAGATAGCATTTGGAGTAGTTTTTGAGTTCATGCCCTCCCCCCCCCCCCATAGCATCCATAGGTATATCCCAGATAATTTAAGCTCCACTCCACACAGGTATAAACACACTCAGTCATTTTATTCTTTTGATCAGATGAGATATGGAGATATGGATTGGAGTCCTAGTGGACAACCATTTAAATATGAGCCAGCAGTGTGCAGCAGGTGCCAAAAAAGCCAACACAGTTTTAGGCTGCATAAATAGAGGGATAGAATCAAGATCACGTGAAGTGTTAATACCACTTTACAATGCCTTGGTAAGGCCACACTTGGAATACTGCATTCAGTTTTGGTCGCCACAAGGTAAAAAAGATGTGGAGACTCTAGAAAGAGTGCAGGGAAAAGCAACAAAGATGATTAGGGAACTGGAGGCTAAAACATGAAGAATGGCTGCAGGAACTGGGTATGTCTAGTTTAATGAAAAGAAGAATTAGGGGAGGCATGATAGCAGTATTTCAATATCTCAGAGGCTGCCACAAAGAAGAGGGAGTCAAGCTATTCTCCAAAGCACCTGAAGGCAGGACAAGAAGCAA
>JANHFM010005237.1:229559-240237 GCA_032468115.1 Grayia smithii | reverse complement strand
CGGTGTACATGAAAGAAAAGATACATTCGGAATGAGTCATAGGGTACAATACTTAATGATAGTCATAGGGAACAAATAAGCATTAGGATACCAACCAAAGGATGCACTGTATCCAAGCTGAGGATAATAATTAGTGCCCAATCTAGCTAGGTCATCTGGTACATTAGTTGCAACTAGACAAATGCATTATACATTATATAAATTCACAGTTTGCCACACCCATCATCTGTGAATCTAATGACACTCGAAGTTCAAGGAATATCCCGAGCCTGCACACCTGCTTTCAATGGAAGTACAACTTCATCCAAATATCTGAATCCCAATTTTCCAAATCTAGCAATAGAATCTCAGCCTTGACTTTGTTTTCTATTTATTGCCCAATGTTCTGTGCATTTTGGACCTACGCAACAGTGAGGAACATAACCCCTTCCTTTGACTAAAGAAGGATGATCTGCCTTTCAGACCTGGTGAATCAAGTGTGGAATCCCACGCTGAACCTCAAATTTTCAAGCCACCAAGCTGGGAAAGATTAGATAGACTCCTGCAATATTGCTGGGAGGGTGATGTGTGACTCTTGTTGCAAATTCCAGTGATATATGGTGGGGGTATTATTATTATTACTGCATTTTTATTCTAGCATCTTTACCTGAATAAAACTCAAAGCAGCAAACATATGTAATTCTCTTGCCTCCTAATTTAACTACATTTCCTATGAAGCAGGGGTGAAATCCAGCAGGGTCTGACAGGTTCTGGAGAACCGGTAGCAGAAATTTTGAGTAGTTTGGAGAACTGGCAAATGCTATCTCTGACTGGCCCCAGAGTGGGGTGGGAATGGGGAGTTTGCAGTATCCTTCCCCTGCCATGTCCATCAATCCTCACCATGCCCACCAAGCCACGCCCACAGAACTGGTAGTAAAAAAAATTGGATTTCACCACTGCTATGAAGTATGTTAATACGTTGTGGAGATATTTTAGAGCCATTGCCTCTACAGAAAAATTTGCATGACATTGGTATTTTTTTTTAAGGGGAGGCCCCAGTGAGTGGCTAAAATTTTCTTCTGCTTTTGCATGGGGTTTCCAGTCCTGATTACATAGATGTATGTTAAATAAAATCAGAGGCCAGAAGACAACACAGTTTTCTTACCTTGCAATTTAACCTCTCCCACATTTGCTTGACTTCTCTTTCATATGGCCTATGGCAATGCTAATTTCTCTGTCATGATCTCACACCTAAATAACCTCTCAATGAAAGTCTTCTGATGGGCTCCCAATTATTCCACTTTGCAGCAAGAAACAGTCTGATTTCAAATAAACAGTGCATGCAAAAACTTCAGGCAACCCCCCACCCACTCACTTTCAAATGACAGTTGTTAATACAGAATTGGAATCTCATTTGCACGGTTGATTTATTTTTTCTTTTTTTTGTGCTTCTTGGGAAGATTTTGACTTTTGTTTTTAAACAATCTTGTGGAGTTGAGTCATGATGATGCTCACATCCACACATGCTGCATCTGTAGTTTCTCCGTGTGGCTTTTACAACTGTTCCTTCCCTTGTTTCATTAAAAGCACTTTTGATGTTCAGAGGAATTTCTTGGCTGGTTGATGATTTGGGTCCTGGGGGTGCCAGAAACAGAAGAAGCAAAACTGACAGAGGGGTGAATTATACATGCAGCCTCTTATCTAAGCTTTCTTTGGATTCTTAAGCGCATGTGCTAAAAGTAGCCAAGGAGAGGAAAAGTTGAGGCATTCTCACATTACAAAACATTATACAATATATTAAGAACATAAGCAGTGCCCTGTTGGATCAGATCCCTGGACCATTTACAAATAATCCTCAAGTTACAACAGTTCACTCAGTGACTATTCGAAGTTGCAACATAACCCCCATCCACCACTTACAACGCAGTCCCAAGGTTACGAATGTTGCAGCAACATGGCGATGTTCACCCTTACAAACGACCGCAGAGGCACTGCAACATTTGCCCTGTCTATTCCCCCGACCGCTGGGCTGGGTCTCCACAGGCTCTGGGTTCTGTAGAAAGTGTGTAAGTCACTGTTATAAGTTGAGGAATACTTGTAGTGCAGTAACATTTGAATATGCCACTTTAAGAAATAAACAAAAAGAACTTTCACATATTTCTAAAAAAAGTCAACAACTAGTTCATAATGTCTAAGGGTCTCTGCATCTTCCAAGGAGTATGGGAACTGTAGTTCATTCCATTTTGTGAGTTACCTTTCCTTCAATTTAAAATTCTTACCTAATATTGGTGGTCCACAAATATGAAAATACATACATACGTACGTACATACCAGTGGTGACATTCAAATTTTTTCCCTACCGGTTCTGTGAGCGTGGCTTGGTGGTGGGGATCTGATTGAATGGGCATGGCCAACTGATCTTGACTGAGTGGGCATGGCCAACTCAATGTCACTCATGGCAATGGCCACTCAGTCACATGACCCCCATCACCAACCCATTCCCACAGAACCTGGTAGGAAAAAATGTGTGTATGACCATGAGAAAGGCTCATAGTGAATGCTGTGGCAGAGAGAAGCCAAACTTTTCTCCCTCCATTCCCAGCGGAGATGTTTCTCCCTTTATGGTGCCACCCCTGGCCCCCTCCCTCCCGGGGGCCAAAGTACCTTAAAGGGACAGGCTCTAGCAGCTCCGCTGTGAATGGAGGGAGAAAAGTTTGGATTCTCTCTGCTGAATTTAACATTGAATTCTGTGGAATATCGAGTGGCTGGAAGGGCTGAGAGAGCGGCCAGAAGAGGTAAGTGGCAAGAGGGTGGATATGGGCAGGGCCAACCAGGAGTGATTTTTTACCCATTCAGCGAATTGATTCAAATTGTCCTTACTGGTTCGCCCAATCCAGTTGAATTTCACTCCTGATAACATACATACAATGCATCAGGGGTGAAATCCAACAGGTTCTGACAGGTTCAGGAGAACCGGTACGGAAATTTTGAGTAGTTGGAGAACCACCAAATGCCATCTCTGGCTGGCCCCAGAGTGGGGAGGGAATGGAGATTTTGCAATATCCTTCCCCTGCCGTGCCCACCAAGCCACGCCCACAGAACGGGTAGTAAAAAAATTTCGATTTCACCACTGCAATGCATCTGAAAATTGGTCATACAGTCTATAGAAATTGAAATACATAACATATCAAGAAACAGAGAAAGGGTTGAAAAGAAGTGTTAGAGTGAAGAAAGTTGGAGCTGGAGTTTATGAAAGCCCCCCCTCCAAAAAAAAAGAGAAAGAAGCTTTAAGAACAAAGGGTTTTAAGGACAAAGGGGGGAGACAAAAAAGCTTTAAAAACAAAAGAACAAAAATTAAGCTAATAAGGATAAATTGGAAGCAAGGACAGAAAACATATTTAAAATTTAATAGCTGGAGCAGTAAAAGGTTGGACAATGAGTAAGAACTGAGTTATAGCTAATTGGTTGAAGAGACCTGGCTGCTACATGAGGCAACCTAAGCTGTGATTGGTTGCTGCAAGTATAAAGACTGAGTTTCTTTGTTTCCGCCCCTTTTTCCTCTATGTTCCCTGATTTACCTCATAATGTTCCTACTGTGTTGATTTGCCTGATGATGCTCTTCTTTGTCTATCTTATTTACTGTAAATATATTTATTTATATAAAACTGGTTTATGTCAGCGTCTCTGATTCCATTTCGACACCGGCAATGCAATTCCCTGACAAATTCTTAAGTTAGAACGGAGATAATAAAGAAATCAATTTTGAACATGATTATATTTTAAAAAGTAATGGGTGGGTGAGAATTTTGCCTGTAGTGACATAGTCAGAATAACAGAGTTGGAAGGGACCTTGGAGGTCTTCTAGTCCAACCCCGGCTCCAGCAGGAAACCCTATACCAGGGGTCTCCAACCTTGGCAACTTTAAGCCTGGCGGACTTCACAGCAAAGCTGGCTGTGGAATTCTGGGAATTGAAGTCCGCCAGGCTTAAAGTTGTCAAGATTGGAGACCCCTGCCCTATACCATTTCAGACAAATGGTTATCCAATTTCTTCTTAAAAACTTGCAATGTTGGAGCATTTACAACTTCTGGAGGGAAGTCGTTCCACTGATTAATTGTTCTCACTGTCAGGAAATTTCTCCTTAGTTCTAGGTTGCTTCTGTCTTTGATTAGTTTCCATCCATTGCTTTTTGTCCTGCCTTCAGCTTTTACATATATCAACAAGTCCATAGAAAACACAGTTTCAGAATTAAATGGACTGCAGAAGGTAGTGAATAGGATGATTAATAATGTCCTAGCGTGATCAACCGAAAGACACAGTACTGTATGTTGGTTGATCAACATCCCCTGCACAGCTGCGAATAAAAAAACTGCCCATTTTATTTATCAATTTCCTGAAAGTTCTTACATGAGTAGTAACGAGATCTGTTCTAAACAAAATATTTACTATCTCCTTTAATACTAATTCAGTAAACATGGCATCAATGTAATACAACCTCACCCAACTATTTGCTGCCATTTGTACTTTCCAGATTTTTTTAGGACTCACATATTCCTCTAAGTTCGTTCAAGATATGACAAGTAAAGGACAAAAAGTTTTGTAGATACTTAGCGGCATAGAATACAATGGACTCAGATATTTATTTATTTATTTATTTTAGAAAATTTATATGCCGCCCTTCTCCCGAGGGACTCAGGGCGGTGAACAACAGATAAAACATATAAAAGCAGTTTAGAATAATAGTTAAAATCAATTTAAAACCCATATAAAGTCTAAAATCCTAAATAATAAAATCCCAGGAACAGCATCAGCCCATCTGTTGGAACAGCCAAGTCTTTAGGTCACAATGGAAAGAGTGGAGATCGGGCACCATCCAGAGCTCGGTGGGTAACCCGTTCCAAAGGGTAGGTGTGCCCACAGAGAACGTCCTACCCCTGGGTGTCGCCAGCCAACATTGTCTGGTCAACGGCACCCTGGGGAGGGCATCCCTGTGTGAGCACATGGGACGGTGAAATAAAATAAATTCATCAACAAAAATAAGTTCTTAAGCAACCAAAGATGAAACTGAAGAAGGATTTTTTTTAAAAAAAATGAAATTGAACAAAGCTCCAGGACTTACTAGTATTTCTATAATCTACTATAAAACTTTTCAGAAATCTTGAGTAAATCTTTAAGGCAAGCAATGAGTGCGATTCAACTATGTGAAGAACTCTTATCTCTTTGATTTATGAAGAAGGAAAGAGTCGCCCTATTCTGGAGCATACAGACCCATCTGCCCTGAATGTGGTTTATATGATATCATAGCAAATGGTCTTATATCAAAGTATAAACTGTATTAAGAGAAACAAGACAAGGATGTCTGGCTTTTTCCTCCTTCATTTTTACCAGCACTAGAACCCCTGGCACTTCAGATATGTCAAGAAAATGGAATTTCAGGAACCAATTTAGTACACAAGAAGATAAAAGGAAATTATTTGCTGATGATATTGTACTGATATTGTTGAGACTTATACAACAATATGGTTCAATGCCAGGTTATCAGATTAAGAACAACAGAAAAAAAAAGGTTGACATGGAATTTGTCAGAGGAAGAAAAGTGTGAATCAAGCAGCAAGCTTTGAAGAAGATTAAATATTAAGAGCTGTCCTTAACAATAAATAATTTAAAAAATTAAGAATATTTATTGACTTAAAAAAACAGCATATTTTGAGGTGGAAAAAAAATTACATTTGTTCTGGTTAGGAAGTATCATAGATGTTGAATATTCATTTCAATTAATATCCCACAAAGATTATTTTTCCTTTTTAAAATCTATTGATAAAATATAGTACTGAGTCATAATTTATTACTAAGCACAGTATTAAATTAAAAAAGGTCTGATAAGAGGCAAAAGATTACATCCAAAAATTTGGAAGACTCAAGAGCATGAGGTTGTCTACTGACCCCAGACCTATTATCCTGCCCCAGCTATTTTATGAATTACATCTTCCTCCAGTTCCATAGAAGGGGCAGGTCTCTCAGAACAGCTGCTTAGATATATGAGTTCATATATACAGAAATAAATAATTCAGAATACCATGCAATATGAAACAATATTAAAAAAACACATTTGAAATTAATACAGGAAAAGAACAGGTTCCAGTTTTTTTGTCTGTCTGTCTGTCTGTCTGTCTGTCTGTCTGTCTGTCTGTCTGTCTGTCTGTCTATCTATTTTACTAGCAGTCCATCTTACCATAGGGTAACTCTGGATGACTTACAGTCATAACATCAGCTATAGCTTCCATATGTTCTTCAAGGGCACCATGTAGACCATATTACAATAATCCAATTATTCAGTGTTTATTTTCAGGAAGATGAAGATACTAAGGAATTGCCTGATGAAAAGACAGTAACTTGTTTTGTTTCCAGGAATTTATCTTTAAAAGGATAATACAACTTTGTATTCTCTTACCACATAATGATCTATTACATTTGAGTTTCAATATTTCCAAATAAATCAGCATAGCCACAAAAGATTTATGGAAACAGGGAAGGAATATTGAGTGATTTACCCAAATGTGAAAATCTTATTATAATGCTGAACTTTTGCTATGTACAAATGAGTGAAACATGATTTCAGAATCCAGAATAAATTTCAGAATTTATTTTTATTATTTACTATTAAGTATTTATTTAATATTTAATAATGATATAGGATGATTTACCATCGGTACTTAACATCACCCTTGATTGTTCAAATGGATATTTTTTCTCCTATAAAATATTGGAAATATAGTGAACAAATCATTTTGATCATTTTTTTCATCAATGATGCCATAAAACCCAATATACTAGAAAATGATTCATGGCACAATAGAACAAATTTTGAAAGTTGCAACTTTTTTACAAACTGATATATTTTTATTAACTTTCACTAAATGTCCAATCACACTTGGCCAATAAAGAATTCTATTCTATTCTATTCTATTCTATTCTATTCTATTCTATTCTATTCTATTCTATTAGAATTGCAAAAGACACAAGGCTCGCTACATTGCATAGCCCCCTGGAGCATCTCAATCACCAAACTCCAGAACCTTATAAAATTCCATCCATTCGACCATTCATTTGGTCAGCCACCCCAGAAACATTTGCTGTTGTCACTGAAGTTTCTGGAAACCAAATAAACAGAGACCTTCTTTCCAAGTGGCCTGCCTCCGTTTTACTTCCAGCATCTTTCTCCTTGGAACCAGACCGGATTTTGCTTCCCACAATTTTTTTTTCTTCTTAACTCCAGGAGAAATAAACAACAACAGAAGCCACAAACACCTGGCCCAGGAAGAGGTAATGGCAGCCATAAAATAAAGATGTTGGGGAAAAAAAGGTTGTTCATTCTGAAGAGTGTGTGACTACACAACAGGGATTTCCTGGCTGGGGAGATGCAGGCAATGATGAATCAGCCTGTGATGCAAAGCAGCCTGTAAATTAGAGATCGTGGTTTGCACAGGCTAACATGGACTTGGGGCAAAAGTGGCTTTTGACTGTGCTTTGCGCACACTGACCCCAATATTACCCAACTGACCACCATTGAGTCTTACAGTTAGCCAAGATTGCAGCATATGGTATGATGGTGATGTGAACTTGCATCTACTCTGATCAAAAAGCATTCTATTAAAACTATGATTGAACCAAGCCATGATGGTTGGCAGTGTTTATGGGCCAATCTAGGGTTAATTGTAGCTGAGCTTGGTTACTATGACTTCCAAGTTCATTTAGTGACCATTCAAAGTTATAACACCATGGAAAAAAGTGATTTATGACCTTTTTTCATTTACAGCTGTTATCCCTATGGTCACATGATCAGATTCAGGCACTTGGCAACGGATTCAGATTTAGGACGGTCCGAGTGTCTGAGTCATGTGGTCTCCTTTTGCGACTTTCTGACAAGCAAAATCAACAGGGAAGCCAGATTCACTTAACAACCATGGGACTAGTTTAACCAACACAATGATTCACTTAACAATTGTGGCAAGAAAGGTTGCAAAATGGGGCAAAGTTTTGTCCTTCACTTAGTCCACTTAATCACTGTTTCACTTAGTAACAAAAATTTTGGCCTCCATTGTGGTTGTAAGTTGACTTGGGAAAAAACTGTAGGCATCTGCCGAGCTTTATAGAAATGGAGAAAGGATCCAGACTGGGCCTAGGAGATTCCTTACCCCAAGAGGTTGATTTGTTCTGAATTCTGAAAGGCATTGCTGGGCCCATTCTTGCTTGCTCCAAGAAATAAATAAATTTGTGTGTGATGAGCAGGTTAAGGAATTTGTTCTGGAGAGTGTCACCACATCAGGTAAGGCGAGGATAAAACAAAGAGCATTTGTGGCCTAGAAATGATGAAAGGAGAGTCACCTTAGGCGCACCAGATTACTTAGATTCATTATCATCATCTTCTTTTAACAATCCCATAATCCCTTGCAAGGTGGAGTCTAGGCAACTTAATGGAACTGAGTGTTTACTGGCCGAATGCCCATCTTGTCGACAATGAGGAGTTTTCTTCAGCAGATACATTCTCATTGTGCCCAGAGAGGGAAATATCTGCTTCTACCTAGGATCGAACTCACAGCCTCCTGATTGTGGGCAAACCAGATTACTTAGATGACAAAGTCCAAACGTGGAACTCCTTTGATGTAGGCCAACAAGGAGAAAAAAATCCTCATTCCATGAAAACTGAGCCAGGAATGTCCATGTCTGAGACATGGTACAAAATTTTACTAGAAGGGGGACTTCAGAAACACTGATTGTACACCAGGAGTGAAATCCAGCAGGTTCTGACAGGTTCTGGAGAACCGGTAGCAGAAATTTTGAGTAGTTTGGAGAACCGGCAAATACCACCTCTGGCTGGGGTAGGAATGGAGATTTTGCAATATCCTTTCCCCAGGAGGGGGGAGGGAATGGGGATTTTGCAGTATCCTTTCCCTGCCATGCCCACAAGCCATGCCCACCAAGCCACATCATGCACACCAAGCCACGCCCACAGAACCAGTAGTAAAAAAAAATTGATTTCACTACTGCTTTAATGGGTCAACTCCTTAAAGCAATTGTATCTATTTTTAAGATTACAAGGAGGGAGGCCCCAAAACAGATGTGGCTGCTTTAAAGCAATGTTGCATTTGTGTACTTATGCTCCTGCAAATTCCAAAAGATTTCTTTCAAATAAGTTTCAAAGTACATTCAATTGTCTTACTGATATTTAAGTAAGACTTGCTTCTTAAGGCTGTGGACTTACATTTGAATCTTGCAATGTAGCCATGATTCTAGCCATAAATCTCATTCAAATTTACTTTTGAGTAATATGGTTGTGATTTCTCAAAAGGAAGGGTTTGTATTCATACTTTTCAATCCCACAAGGCTAACCAGCAAGTTATTCAGTATTTGACAACTAAATATGCACAGATAGAAATGTATGATAACATAACTGGAATGTAGGGATGAAAATAAACTGGTCTGAATCATTTTTTTTTTTACAGTACCTCAGAATTCTGTTGCTGTATGTCAACAGTTTTCAGTCACAGAACTGAAGACAAAGTTGTCCATACATGAAAATTCCATGACTACCGGAACCTTGGAAGAAGATGAGTGGATTAATTTAAGAGAAAACTTGACTGTGCCATGTGTCTTAGAAGCACTGAGCATAAATGTAAATGATGAACGAAGACTTGCTAATACAGATATTGAAGATTTTTCCAAAATTACTAATTTCCAATTAGATGGTAAGTATTTTAAACTATTTCAGCATTTTTTAAATGAAAACGAGATATTTCATTTCCACTTGAATTTGTCTAAAAGATATTAGATGATGCAGGATTAGCATGCTAGCTCTAAGCATTCTATTAATGTTTTGGCACTCTGTGAAAGGTAGTGTGGCATGCAAGCACATCACTAATGACATCATTATAGAAAATGTTGCCACTGGAAATATGCTGCTTGAGGCAATATTATGCCTGCTCTACTGTCCTGGGAACTATAGCTAACTATATTTATGACAGAAATCAGCCTGTCAGGATCATGCCTATTTTTTAACTACTACTCCCTTCTTTTATTTGTGTGAGTCTTATCCTTTTCATTCTCATTGTTTAGTTTCTTGTGATAACTTGAAATTGAACTGGATAGAGAGCTAAACTCAATTTGAGAAGTTCATGTCTACAGACTGTCAAATGTATTCACCGTGCGTGCTTGGAACATGTTTTTCTATTCTGTACAGGCATTGGTAAATACAGATCCATCTAAAATTTCAAATGGTGATCACTGGATTGTGGGGCACTTGGCAACCAGTCATAAGTGCAAAAGGGTTGCCAAGCATCCAGATCGCAATCACATGATTGCAAGATGTGGTAATGCAACATTTTGTTATGATCAGAAGCGCTTTACAGGCCGTAAGCACCTTTCTGAGGCCATCCATAACTTCAAATGATTATTAAGTGAGGACACTTGTACCAAAGTCTGTTGGGAATGGAGATTTATTCCCTTCATTCTTATTTTGCTGACAAAGACTTTTGTCACATAAAAAGTGTATCTGTTATCAGATTAATGAGATATAATTAATGAGAGATTATCAAATAACACAGTTTTTGATGATATGGAAACAGAATTTCCTATTTCTAATCCCCCATAGTTACAATATTCATAGACATAAAAGGAGATATTGTATTAAGCCTTAATAACAC
>JANHFM010005237.1:218589-229549 GCA_032468115.1 Grayia smithii | reverse complement strand
CATCCAAATTTGTTGGGCTACAAATAGGGTGCTGATTGGGAATGGGTATAGCCCAATGCATCTGGTGGGAATCAGGTTGGTGAAAGCTATTGTGATAACATGAATAAATCCTTTGAAAAGCTATATTACAGAAATCTTGTGGTTTTACTAAAATATTTTAAATTGTTGACCTTCTAGAAAGCCCTTAAAACATGCTTCTGTCAGTTAGCGTGAGGATCCCATGATACAATGGATCCTGCTAGATGGCTGATTCACAGTTAAAGTAATTCTCTCTTTGTATGTTTTACTTCCATTCTGCTTTTTTTTTACTTTAAATTGCTTGTTCTAATGGTTTTTTATGTATTTTGTGTGTATTTTGATTGTTTGTTATTATCTACACTATCCAGAGGCACCATGTGAGATGGGCAGCTATACAAATGTGATTAAATAATAAAATTATGTTTTCTTAATTAAATATTGCTTTGCAGGTAGTACTCATTTTGTGACTACCTTGTTTAGCAATAATTTGCAGTTACGACAATTATGAAAAAGTAACTTTGCAACCAATGCTTGCATTTACAAGCTTCACAGGTCTGTAAAGTGAAGGAAAACTGAAGTAAGACCACAAACACTGTTGCGGTTTCATTCGCAAAAGGCTTCAGTTAGCCACCAAATTGCTGCTCCCAGTTGTCCCTGTGCCAGGACTTCCTGTATATCCTAATTTCAATGGATATGAGTGATTGTTTGGGTTGATTGTGATATCCCATAATAATTCAGAATACATTTTTGACTGACCTTTGTTCAACTGAAAAATAAATACATAGATAGACAATGGACAAATATTTGTTTCCTTTTCAGAATGGCTTGATGACAAGTGTTCCTTCTGTGACAGCAACATGAAGACTTTTAGTATCCCTCATTGTATTGGGACCAAGGATTCTTGTTCTCCTAAAAAAAATGAGACATTTTCTTCACTACCTCTGACACCTACTTCACCACAGAATAGTATCTCTATAGCAGACAACAGTGAATCTACTGAAAATTATATCGAACAATCCAAATTAGAAAATGAAATTGAAAAGCCAGTGCAGATTGAAAACCATGAAGTAGGAAAAAACAATCAACTAGTCAGCTGCAAAAAAGTCTCTATCTCTGCAAATAGTAGATTAAGAAATAAAAAGTCAGTTCTACCTGAACAGCCTAGAAAATGTAAAGATGACTTTGATCTTTTGAGTAATTTTATCATGCTGAGATCTAAACAGGTGATCAGCCAAAGAAAAGAAGGGAGTAATGTGGATATTCCAGAAGAAGGTAGTTTAACTGCTTTTCATTAGATTTTAAATCTTCTTTGTGGGCTGTTTGTAAGCACAGCATAGTTTAAGATCAAATGTTCTTTTCTGATAAAACATTACAACTTTTTAAGAAATACCCATGTAAACCTTCGAGATCAGAAAGGATCAGATAAGAATGTGGGAATATTTAGACTACATGGTAAACCTACCTAATAAGATATTCCCTTATTATAGGGAATATTTTAATCTATTGGGGAAAAGAAAATTAAATATTTCCAATAGTGCATTTGAACAGTATTTGAACAAACAGTAAGCCTTAAGACCGCTTAGTTATTAGAGTATATTGTACATGATTTATGCACACACACATTTTTACTCTGTGTACCCATATTGGGAAGCTACACGCAGTTCCCATCAAATAGTCAGTTGGTGGGGAGAATATCTACAGCACTAAGCAAAAAGTAGGAGTCAAATTACAATCTGAACAGCTGGGTGATATGCATTCAAGTGCTTTTTGGGTTGAGTTATAATATTACAGTGGTTCTAATTTTTTACTTTAAAATCAAGATAGTTTAAATGTACAGTGAAATGAACCTTGGTTTAAATAATGTTGTAAAAATTGTACTTGCTGATAGAAGCCCACCAGGAGAGATCAATCAAAATGTGCTGACACAATGAAGGCCTACAGATATAATTTGTATATGCTGTAGCTAAAGGATGCCAGATTAGATTGATGTGTGTATGTATATGTGTGAATCATTTGCTCCCTGTACTACTAACACAAAAATTTGGATAATGTAGTGCCTCCTGTTACCTCCCTTTCACTCCCTTTGGATTTTTCCACTGTTGATTCTCTTCTCCTATTTTCAGAATGGAAAGCAATTGGAATAAATCAGGCTCATTGTATTTAATTAGATCATACATACCTTATTGCCCCTAATGGTTAGCAAATTCTGCTCTCAGAAGCATCCAGTCCCATTTTGTTAAATAATTGTGCTAATGTGTAATTCAGTTGGGGTGCAAGTTGACTAAAAAGTATCTCGATATATGTAATTAAAAAGAATTTCCACTGGATGAATAATGAGTTTATTGTATAGAACCAACACAGATGATAAAAATGATGAATGTCATAGATACAATTGCCATTGAAATATTAAACTATTTATGTTCACATACATCAGACCCTCTAAGTTTAGACTTTAATTAAGTTTCATGAGTAATTTAAATACTTATTTACTAATGAGCATGTTACTGTTGTTACTGTGTTAGATTTTCATTATTTATGAATATATGTTTGCAGCTGTACATAGTACAAAATTGTAGGAACTAATAAGTCCTGTAGTAGAGCACTACATCTTTTCTTAGTCTTATGTTACCATCTAGTGATCTCACACTAAAACTGCAACAGTATGTTACATTCTGTAGATATTTTAGAATTTCTCTGTAGGAAACTTCCCTATGATTTTTTTTATAGAAAGCAAAAAGCACAATAGCAACCTACAGCCACTTATATATGCCACACAGATATTATAGCTTTTCAGATCTCCCATTAGATAAGAAGCTATTATTTTGGGTGCAGGTTGCATTCAGTTCCCAAGTTTTGGGTATACTTCTACCTCTTCCTCCCCAAAACTGCTATCGAGCTGTGGTTTTTACAGTTGGAAAATGAGAATATTGCTAAATACAAATTGTATCATAAGGAAAGAAACATGAGAAATATTAACAGTATTTAATTGACTACAGCTGAAAACTTTAGTACCGTCTTGATCTCATTCATGAATCCATTTATTTTTTGAATAAACATGCCACTCAGAGTGGGTCTTAATCCAAAAAATGGGCATCATTTAGTAAGAAATTAGATTGCTTTAACTGATTTTATGAACCTGTTTTTTTTTATTTCCTAAGTATTTGATGCTGAGGATGAACAACCTTCAATTGAAAGCCACAAAAGTCCTGTGGTTCCTGGAATGACAGTTCCTATGGAAAACCAATCGAAAGACAATCATACATTAGCTTTCCTCAAAATTAAAACATCAGGTACTAAATATTTTAAACCACCATTTTAAAGTTTCTTTTATAACAGGAGCTTTGGATTTCAAATTCCTCTGTAATGATCTCAAAACTTCCCCAGTTAAAGAATGAACAATTATATTATGGAGAATTGGATTCAGAAAAGATGGTTAGATGAATGCATATTTGTGAGGGAACTGATTATACCAAAGAAGAAGAAACAAAACATCATAATCCCCACAGGAGGCCACTTATGTCTCCTACTGAAAATGGAGTGCCTCACCAAAATAGTCAATTAGATTGGTACACATTGTATTACAATGACAAATGGTGCTTTTTATGTAGAGAAGTACTATATTTTTAAAATGATGTTTTCACTTCTGTCTGCTATCTAAGAATTAACTCTTGATAGCCACTAATTCCTATGGATCTTCATTTTTAAACAGGTTAAAAGTTGTTAGGCTTTCAAACAGAATTGCCCTCTATGTGCCATTAAAATAGAGGGAAATGATCTGTAAAATAGCATACATGGCATATTAGATCTCCTATACAGAGAAAGATAGAAAGTTTCTATCTTTCTGTGCATTGATCTGAATTTTTTTAAAAATTGTTTTGTAATATCTGTTGGCTCCTCTTTAAGCATATGTTTTCCTGGAATTGCACCACAGTTACAGAGAGCAGTAGCACAAGCTTCTGCAAAGAGTTGCTGACAGGTTGTATGTGACTGTCCAAAAGCCTGCCAAATCATATTTTCCCATTCAAATATGGATTACTGCTAGCCTAATACTTGGAACTAATATGTCTGAGGTTGGAAAATAAAAGTCAGAAAGGAAAATAAAGCAGAAGTAATATCCCATTGTACATTTGTTCTAAAGAAAACATGAATTTTTCAAATCATGATCACAAAACCTTTTAGTGTTAATGAAAACCTTGTGGTTATCAGCAAACTTCAGTTTCTAAATCATCAGTCATAAAACATAGTGGTTTATTTCAATGTTATTTTGCAGGACTTTAAAAGTTATTTGTTAAACCTTTGCTTTGTTTTAACCAGAGTGTCAGACTCAGGCATACCATATCCTGGAAGCTGCAGTGGCTCCAGTTTTGAAAGAACTTATGAAGCTTGACATGCAGAATTGGAGATTTGACACACTTAATTCCGATAACACCAGATTTTTTTTGAAACAACAAGAGAAAGTGATCAGTGACACATTGAAACAAGGTGGGACTGCTGCATTTTTCTAAAACTATATATAGTTTATATTCTAAATAGTAGAAAAGTACAGTTCCATTTTTATTCATTTTTTTCCCTAATGCCATCTTGAACAAGAATCTTTTAACAAGATATTGCAGATTGAATCAGGAATCTTCTTCATAATAAGCCATGCTTTGATTGATCGATTGATTTTATATAGCCAGCCGGTCAAAAAGAATTCAGAGTGGCATACAATTAAACTGGTGTTTCTCAACCATGACAACTTTAAGATAGGTGGACTTCAACTCTTAGAATTCCCCAGCCAGCATGATTAGCTGAGGAATTCTGGGAGTTGAAATCCACACGTCTTAAAGTTGGCCAAGATTGAGAAACACTGAATTAAATGCATACGCAAACACATAATATAAAGCATGCAATCATTCTGTTAAATTTAATCAGCAATCAGAATAATGACATTGGACAGGAACACAAGTTATCCTAAACAATACAGATCATAAAAAGCAAGCATAGTCAGGGTCATCTGGACTTCAAGAGTAGGGGAGGGGGAGACAATGATAGGACAGGTGCAGCAACAAGGAAGGCTTCTCTTCTGCAACTCATGAAATAACACTGTTTAAAAGACAGAAGTGGGATTAAAACTTCTGCATAAATTGCAGATAGCCCCACAAATGATCAGGCCCTTTGCCAAGAATGATTTTAGATATAATCAGCACCCTGAATTATACCTAGAAGCCTCTGGCACCCAGTGCAGCTCATGGAATCATTGTATTACATTGCCATGCTGAGATGTGTCAGTCAATACCTAATGCATCTACTTTACAAGATAGATCTGAACAAAGATGGGATAGAACTGCACCAGGACCCTCTGAGCCACAGCTGCCACCTGTTTTTCAACCAAATATCTCGTTCAAAAAATGGTGTAAAATAAGCAGAAAAAAAAACCCATGGAAAAAATGTTAACTAAGGCCATTTGCAGGTCTAGAATGGAAAATACCAGATTATTAAAAAGTATTGGATGAACCATCATTTTAATTCTACTTCCAAATAATTATGAAAAGCAACGCTTTTGAAATGTTAAAAGGTACTAATATAAAAGCAGTCTTAACCCTTTTGCCACTTGTACGATAAGCAGCCATGGCACAAGCATCTCCTAGCAATGCTTTTTTCTCATGTTCCCACTATATACTTCCATCTTGACACCAACCTTAAGTTATCTGTAGCTATACCATCATTAAAGGCATATTCCACACTTATTCCAACACCATATAGCATTTCCCTCCAGTATGGGTAAAATAAATGAGAGTTGACCATCCCTTATCTTGAAACGAAATTACCGGACCACAGTGATTCAAAACAGGAACAGTAAATTGGGATGAACATCAGCAATGGAGAGAAGAAGTTTCAAGTCAGTGTAGTTTTCTTCTACTTATGCAAGGAGGGGTGATAGCACTTGAATTCTATAGCAAAAAAAACCCCTTAGACTGCATATTTAAGATATGCAAGAGGACATCTGACGCTAAGATGTCAAATTGCTCCATGTATCAAATTTAGTGTTCAAAATTGCTCCTAATTGAATAAATTCTATTCAAATCCATGCAATATCAAAATGGTCCAATTTAATAACAGGATTTTTGTGCCTGGGCCTTAATATCCATCAACTAAATATAAGAAATAATTATTTTGTTTACTAAATGGTTTTTGTAGTTCTGGAAGAATAATCTCTAATATTATTTTCCCCTTTTTTTATAGGTAGCAAAGATGCAAAATATATTTTGGTATTCAGACATGCTGCTATTCTTCATTTGCTGGTTACACTTCGTGATCTTTTATTAACCTGTAACTTGAACACTGCATTAGGTAATTTTTATAAAGATATGTAGTCCTACATTGGTTTATTGAAATATAGCATTCTATGTCTACCATAGATTGGAAGATGGAAAATCCATTTACATTTTCTACAAATTTTATTGTCAGGCTACATGTAGTGATTTTTTTTAATTTTTAAAATAAAAGTAGCAAAGGAAAAAAAATACCATAAAATAATATTTTAAAAAGTAATGTATTACTTTGAATGAGCAGGCCTTGGGCATAAAACGTGGTTTAGTGTTCAGCTTTAAGATGCATTAAGAATCATTTAAAGGGAAGAGGGAAGACATGAGAAAGAAAAATAGGATTTGAAACTGACTTATGTGAAATATGCAGAACATGTGATAAATAATGTTTATTTGAACAGAATATCTGTCCAAGGCAAAAGACAATTATAAAGATTTCCAAGACTATGACCTGGATATTATTTGGAAACAGCTGAAAATTGTGAAATTTGTTGTGCAGGAGCACAAAGTCAGTCCCAAAGTGACAGAATTACAGCATCAAATTTCTAAGTGGGTACAGAATAATGCAAATGATCAGAATAAGGTAAATAACACAGAAACGTGGTATTTATGGGGTATTGTGGAGAAAGTCGTGAAACTACCAGTTTCAAGCTTGTGTTCAGTACCGAGATAGTGTTAGCCATACTTCTAGTTTAAAGGACCAGGATAGGGGCTTCTGATACCTTGCTCAACCTTTGAGTAGCTTTCAATACAATCTCTCATGGATTTCCTGGGTTAGGGCACTGTTTTGCAGTAGTTCCCCTTCTTTCTGAAGGAACAACTCCAGTTCATGGTGATATGTGGGGGAACGACCAAGCACTTGAGCCCCTCTGTTGTGGGCTTAATAGTCTGCCTACTCCTATTCAACACCTACATGAAACTGTTTCTTCAGTATGTTGTGAGACCCAATTCAACATGTTGATTCCTGACTGAATATATGATGCTGCCAAAATGCTATCCAGGTATTAGAAGATAGCCTGGATGGAGAGTAACAGGTTGAAACTCAATTACAGAGTGGCTTTAGGTCTGAAGGACCATCAATTCCAGTTAGTTTCCACTTTAAATTCTGAATAACTGGTTTGCAATCTGAGGGTCTTCTTGCTTTCACAGCACCTGCTGGAGAAGATGACAGCTATGGTGAAGAGGGCTTTTGCACCAATTGCAACTTTTACTGGAATAGGAAGGGTAGTCACTGACAATGATGCCTTAGACAACTGTAATGGGCTATATATGGGACTGTCTTTGAAGAGCATCTGGAAACTATAGCTGGTCCAGAAAGCAGTAATTCAAATAGGTATGGGTGTGTGCATCCCAGGTACCCACATAATACTTCTGTTTCAAATGCTGCATAGTTGCCAATTGGTTTAGAAGTGCAATTCATGGTACCAGTTTCAGTTTAAATCCTTCATAGTTCAGGACCTGGTTATCTATGGGATCTGGTTGGGTGGGCTCTCGGTATGTTCTCTTAATGTGGTTTTCTTGAGTTAGAGAGCCTCTGATCAGTGACACAAGATTTAGATATATACCGCCCCCCCAAATTAGGACCATATCATTATACAAAATTACAGTGTTGTAAGTATTCTACTTTCTACTTTTAATCTTAATTTTAACACTATAGATTTATGTCTATTTTTACTAGCTAGGAGTTTCTTATCATTATATGTTTTGTCTCTACTTCTTAGAATTGCTACCATCTTATTCAATCAATAAATATGTATTATCTGTAGCTCTGTATCCTGGTTGTAGATTTTCTTACATCTACCATTTCCTATCTTGATATTTTCCTAGCTAAAAAGTTTCTTATCTCTAGAGATTTTAATTTTCCAGGTTTTCATCTCTTCCCATCCACTGTCTGTTTCTCAACTTCAGCAACTATTGTATGAGATATGTAGACTTCAACTCCCACAATCCCTACCCAATATAAAGTTGCTGAGGTTTAGAAATACTGCTGTAGAGAGCGGAGAATCTTTTACTCATTCCAGGTGGTGATTTCATCATTGACACACCTTTATTTCAGATTGTCTATTTCAATCACAGAAACATATATTTTAATTCAATTTTGCTAAATGCTAGTCCCTTTGACATTTGCTCACTTCCCCTTCCTAGTGTTAAAAAATTGAGGTAAACCTAAGTATTTCATCAAGCAAGGGGAATTGTCATTGTGTCTATCCATTCAGATATTAGATTAGTTTTTATTGTTTTGTTGTTTTGACTATAACCCCAGATTTTATATGGTTATACTCTATGGTGTTTTTATTAATTTGGCTTGAATCAGTGGTGGGTTGCTCCCGGTTCGGTCCGGTTCGCGCGAATAGGTAGCAGTGATGCTGTGACGTCACCGAACCGGTTCTACGGGTCCCAGACTTGCCCCTCCCCACACGCCCGTACTTACCGGTCCGCGTGCGGAGCGTGTGCTTCTGCACATGTGCAGGAAGCTTTTTTTGAGGGTTTTTTTGTGAAAAAAAGCTTCTGCGCATGCATGGGAGTGCCCGTTCAGCGCACACACGCGTGCCGGATGCGCGCTACGCGTGCTCCGACCACACACAAAGTGCGTGCACCTTTAGAACTGGTAGTAGAGGTAAGTAGAACCCACTCCTGGTTTGAATCTGTCTGTTTTAATCCAAATTACATACTGGATTGCTATATGCAGTTCAGAGTTGGCTAATCTGAGCAGTCTATAAGGATAAATAAATTCTATTCAAATCCATATCAGTTTCTTATTGGTGTACTGAATTAGGGATCCAATGTGAGCAAGGAAGAAAAGGACAGATCTATAGTCATGAATGCTTCAGCTTCCCAAATGAAATGAAATGGATCACCTAGCTGATCCTGACTAGAAGTTCTCTGGAAAGTGCAAAAGATTATTATGACAACCTGCATGCTTTCAGATGAGAGGGGAAAAAATGCTTACTAATTATATTGCCAATAACCTGAAGTAGGAATACCAGCTTTTCACAGAAAAAGCTCTCATTAGAACCAGAGAATTGGGGAAGCCTACATATAAGCAGAATAATAGTTAGTTTAGTAAAAAAATTGACATTGCATTGAATTTTTCCACATTAATATATTCTCATTTTTCCTGTTTATTGTTGCTTCAATCCTATAGTCATGGAAATACTCTACCAATGATTTGGGTTACTGTTAGAGCCCATTAAATATAAAAATGAGATTATTAAATGGTTTAATTGTCTTTTAATGCTGTATCAGGTAGTAATTGTGATTAGAATGGATTTTGATGAAGAAACAGAAGTCCTAGTCAATACCATTAATACAGTGCAAGGTAAAAGTTATTTTTAATTTTCATATTGCTTTGAAAGCTGATGTTACTCATATAATAATAATAATATTCCATAGTTCATTTCAAATACAATTGATCAGGTACCAAATCTCTAATATTATTATATTTTCTCCACTTATTATAATGGAGCTAACAGATAACATGCATCAAATATATCTATATAGCTTGAAGTAAAAATATTAGCCAACTGCTAAAAAGCATAGTATAAATATGATAATTTAACCAGTTTTATTAAAGCATATTGGTTTAACAATCAACAGATGATGCTATAGGCTTAATAAATAACTTTGCTTACAAAATGTTTTTTTTAATTTCAGCATAGTTATATAAAGACAGCATCAGTTGAATAATTTTATGCTGTTACTGATTTATCCACTCAAATGGATAAATAACTAATCGTTGCCTACATATCAGTTTCCAGGACTGCAAATGAATGTTTAATATATTTCTCTCTTTATATAGGCTTGAAGGCCATATATTTGAATTCTAAGAAAAGAGGATTGTTGTTCGAGAGTAAACATATAATAAATAGGTAGGCATAGTTAATTATTATTGAAAAATATTAATTTCTTGAAATTATTTCAGAAAAGTATTCAGAAGATATAACTAAATATATATACATATTAAGACTTTTTCTTGACTTTTCATCTTTAGTTTGGACATATATTCTTGTATCATTGTACATAATCAACATATTGGGCCTGATTTCCCCTGGACCAATTTTTCATTGGTGATAGAATACAACTACAATGAGAATTCCTGTTGGATTGATCTATGCAAAAAAATGAATATATCTTACTTAATTTTCCAAACAGCTCCCCCAGAAGCAATTGAAACTGGTATGTGAATGTTTCAGATACAAAATTGAAAAGGAAATAAGATATAAAATTAGACCTTGCTTTGTAAAATAATCTAATGTTTGTACAAAAGTATTTTCTAGAGAGAAAAATCTTAATTTGTAAAATTGTTTTTAATTATATAGCTGTAAACAATTAGTCTATATGATGAACTATTTGTGTGTTAGTTTATAGTATTTCATATTACATTATTCAACTTGAAAGTTGTTTATGTGTATTATCTCTGCAGTCTTTAGGGTACTTTGAGATATACATTTTATAAATAAATATTAAATCTAGGGGGGAAAATCATATACCAAAATATTAGGTTCATTTTTAATACTGATGGGTACTGAAACTGACAGCTTGTCATTTTCCCAAAGCAACTTACCGTAAATTCCGGCGTATAAGACGACTTTTTAACCCATTAAAATCTTCAGATAAGTGGGGGGTCGTCTTAT
>JANHFM010005237.1:203590-213971 GCA_032468115.1 Grayia smithii | reverse complement strand
GATGGAAGGCTGAGTCAACCTTGGGCCTGGTGAGATTCGAACCAACACTAATTGCTGGCATCTGGAACTAAACTGAAACATTTAGCCAGAGCATTAATTAGCTGCGCCACCAAGGCCAAGTTAAGTGAATCATCAGCCTAGAGTCATTACATTCTCACAAACAGTCTAAGGCCAACCACCCTTGAATTCCATTGACTCTCCACCTGGTGCCAATTTAGCATTGAATGTGTGTTGACTAGATTAATGTCAGGCATGAAGGATCAAGATCGCACATAAATTCTAATTCATCAGATTTATTGTTCAAGTTCATACATAAAAATATAGTCAACTCACATTTAATGCTAAATTCGCACCAGGTAAGGGTCAATGGAATTCAAGGGGAGGTTGACTTTAGACCATTTGTCTAGGCCAACAGCTGATGACTCTCTTAAACATCAAACCCCAGCTCTGCCTGCTCTCGTCCTGTTGGCTGGTTTAAAAACATATTTCCCTCTATCTGACCTTGTTTTGGGACTCTCAAATATGTGTGACAAGACTCAGCCAAAAGTGCTTGTATAGATATATCCTAAAATTTGATTCATACAAAAAAGTTTAGTAGTGACTAATCCTTCATTCATTTAGCCACATTCTCCCTTCTTTCCTGTGGACAAGAATAGTATTTTAAAAAGCTTTGTCTTTTAAAGTTAATACACAATAGAAGTTCCTCTACCTTTAATCAATTATGCAGAACTATACAGGAATAATATATTTAATATTCTCAATCCCAGTTAGGTTATCAAAGCATAAATAATAGAGATAATACTTACTACATTTTTCGAACTAGGCTAAGAGGGTGAACATACAGCATCACTTGGGCATTAAACTATCAAAAGATTATTTTTGTGCTTTTTACTTCATATAATTTTCATTCTAAATTTAAAAGGCAAATATATTTTAGATGGCCCTTACACCAGGAGTTGAAGAAACAGCACTTTTGGTTCGCCAGATAGCTGACCATATATTATTGGCATCTAAACAACATCCTCAGAAGTGGCTAAACAAGTCATGGCTTTCTGTCCTGCCATTAGAAGTAAGTGATTTGGCTTCATTTTGCTCACAGGACACCATTATTTCTAGTGTTAATGTCCTGGAGACCATTTAGGAAATGTGGATACCAAGGTGTGTTTGTTTAATTCAACATTTGTTTTGAGTGGCAATCCCAGGGAAATAGGCTGATTTTCTTAGAAAGACTATGAATAAGGGAGTTGGTTAACAAAGAATAAAAGTGTGCCCTGCTTTATGTGGAACAGCAACTCCTTGCTTCAAGTTTCCCAGGGAGCTGATAGACAGAGATAAGCTAGAGATCAGGAATAAAATATATTTATGGGAGAGTCAGTTCAAAAGCAACTGTACAAAGCAACTGATCAACTGGTCGAAGAAATTTCATTGGTTAATCCATTAGGCAAGGCGGGGTCACCACATGAAAGAAGTCTAAAGGAGAAATACCAGAAATTTGCAACTGGAGATTTTTACATGTGAAGTTTCAGTATTGCACTCAAGGCTGTGAGAAAGATTCTTGCAGATACTTACAGACCTTGCAGAAGAAATAAATCTCTACTTATGTGAACTGCTGCTTATATGTGCACTTTTACACTCATCAGCCTGGCTCCTTTGATACTGGTGTTCTATAGGACTAAATAGAAGCTCAGCTTTTTTTTCAGAAGCAGAGGGGAGATTTGTTCAACTTCATGATTCCTCAGAGCAAATTCTTCTTAGAGAAGTCAAAATGATCTTAAGAGGAATCCTTTATGGTAACATGACAAAGAGTAAGAGGTTAGTTGGAATGGCAATAGAAGTACATTGAAAGTTATTTGAGCAGAAATTTAATTGGAGGGGGGAAATTTATTTTGAAAATAATCTTCCATTAGACCTGGAGGTTATATTAATTTTAGAAGGATTTATTTAGAAGTGTTAATTTAAAGATGATTTGAGGTTTCTCTTTTGTGAGATGAATACACGAGAAAATTGTGGATTCAAAGGAATATTAAAGTTTGGAAATGTGTCCAAGCATTACTCCAAGTGGGAGGCTCTTATAGTGAATTAGTTATCTATAATTTCTCAGATGCAAACTTCACTGTTGACCATCAGGAAATATCAGTTTATCCTGTTCATTTATTCATCCAACCCCTTTTTTCCTACTTATAATTAGACAATTATAGCAGTAAGGTAATCTCATAGCCAATCCACTTTTATTTGGACATAGACCAGCAATTAAAACAAAAAAAATCACAGTTAAAATAAAAAAGACAAACACATAAAATTCTAAACTATTTTAGAAAAAATGTGGCTAACTATCCAAACTACAGTTAGCTATGGTCAACAAAATAACCACATAACATCTTCAGTTGCCTGGATTCATTTATGGTAGAATATCTAAACAAAATATACAGTCAATCTAATTCTAGTTCTATTTTTTTCTCTAGGCAGAGAAATGTTTGCTTACATTTCCATGCATGAATCCACTAGTTGCTCAAGTAATGCTAAAGAAAAGTTCTTCATTGGAATGGCTCCTGGCAGCATCTTTTGCTGAGCTTCAGGAACTTCTGCCTGAGGTACCAGAAAAGGTTTTGAAGGTCAGTTGTCCAGGATATAAGCATGATGTCTATAATTCAGTTATAGTGTTGCTTTGATTGTTGCTGAAACAGGAAAGAAACCAAAATAGCTCCTGACACTGAATTTGTTTCGATGTTTTTAATTCATTCCTAAGAATATTTGCTTATGTCAATGCAATTGCAAAAAAACCTTTTGCATAAAATTAAAACCAAACATACTGTATTGTGGTCATTCTTCCTTTGCAAAACCACATACAGCAAATGCCTTGGTGGCACACTTAGCTAGTGCACTGCCTAAGTCAGGGGTCTTGCAACTTTAAACACTCAAAGTGTTAGATTTCAGCGCAGGCAAATAAGAGACGCGACGCGAAGTCCACTTCAGCACTTTTATTAGCAACCGCTAAGAAACAGAATGCCCGGCAGGCTCCGATAGCTCGCTTTATAAAGAGTTCCGGCAGCCTGCCTGGCCAATGAGAGCTGTTTAAACTTTCCCGCCGCTTGGCTGCCAATCAGCAGCGGGCACATGGAACCATGTCCTTATTTGGACACAACACAAAGAGCCATTTGGACCTGTTTCCCACAGAAAAGAAAACACCGGGAGCCACAAAACCCTTCTTGTGCCTGACTATTTCTTCAGCTGCCACAAAACTAGCATATGTACTTGAATTAAACATTTTGTTTTCTTCTGAAACCTTTTGTTTTCTTGGTTTTATCCATGGTTGGCCTACCAGGGATTGAAAATAAACTGCATGCTGGTGGGTGTCGCACATTGGCAATGGTGATACATATTTTGAGTGACAGGGAGCCGCAGCAGAGGGGTGAAAGAGCCATATGTGGCTCCAGAGCTGTAGGTTGCTGACCCCTGGCCTAAATGTTTCCACTTAGCTCCAGCTGCCTGCAATTAGTGCCAGTTCGAATCTCACCAGGCTCAAGGTTAACTCAGTCTTCCATCCTTTCGTGGTAGGTAAACTGAGGACCCAGATTGTTGGGGGCAATAAGCTGACTCTGTAAAAATGCTGCTGGGGGGCGCAAAAGCCCTAATAAGCAGGCATATACAAGGAATGAAGGTATTGCTAAGCACATTGATTTGTGCTTGAAATTGTAAGCCGCCATGAGTCTCCGGAGAAGGGCGGGATATAAGTTGAATTTTTTTTAAAAAATGCTGCTTTTCAAGAAAATTATAAATCAGCAATTCACATGTATTCTGATATTAATTCAAATTAATGTGATACCATAACAACCTGTAGTGTTCCTATAGCATGGTTTAAGATATGGTAAGATAAGGTACTACTACCATAGTACCAGTTTTAACGGTCTGATGCCTTATGTAATCCTTGTTTTGAGATATCATTATTGGGCTACAAATGTTTCCTCTTCAGGGTAGGGTTATACTGTATGCCAGTGTTTTTCAGTAGCAACTTGATAATAGTAATACCATATTTTGAATTCAACTTTGTGAATACTTTCTTTCATTATTGTATGGGTAGAAAAGATTGAGGGCAACTGCAGCTTGCTGTAGAACACCCTAAGGAGACAATTATGCCACAGGTTTTTGTTTTATTATTCTATTGTCTTACTGTTTTACTATTGTTTCATAGTTGTTGGTTTTATTATTGTTGTAAGCTGCCCAGAACTGCTTAGGATGGGCAGCTACATGTATATTTTAAATAAATAAATTATGGCATACAGCCTTCAAAAGAAGTACTTCTGATCTTCTTGTTGTTAAAACTGTTTATTGTTAAAGCAGTTATATCCTTATCTAAGCCAGGCTTGCTGTGCGTATGCATCAGGGGTGGGTTCTACCCACCTTCACTACCGGTTCTCTTCGTAAACTGCGCTACCGCGCATGCGCAGAAACTTTTTTCCCCAAAACATTGCTGAAAAAGCACTCTGCGCATGCGCAGAATGCTAATTTTGGCGATTTTGGGAAAAAAAGGTAAGTTGGGGCGCGCGGGTAGGCCCGGGTCCAGGACGCTGCGAACCGGTTCGGTGACGTCACAGCGTCACCGCTACCTATTCGTGCGAACCGGACCAAACCAGGGGCAACCCACCACTGGTATGCATGCACTGCTACTTTGCTTTGTATTTCCCATGTGGTGAGAAGCATGGCTTCCAAAGAATTTCCACAACTCTAATGTGCAACCCACCAAGGGAATTATTAGTAGCATATTGTAATGCTATTTTTTTTTTCCTCAAAATTCTGAAGTATTTTCTTAAAATGTCGCAGTTTGTATGGGAACACAGTGATCAACATAACATTACTAGCATTTCTTCCAGTCCATAAATTTTCCCCCTTATTCCCAAGCTGTACTCTTCTTCGGATGTTGATAATATTTATGTGGAGTTTCTATAGTGTTACATATTAGTTGAATATTCACACTAAAAAGCTGCATGTGTTTTATTTTTATGGACTCAGATCTACTTCTTACTTTTTTTCAGAATTTTAGTGATATCACATCATTATACAGTCTCAAGCCACTATCAAGACCAGGAACACAAAAAGAAATGTCTCTTCAAGGAAATATTAATTCTGACATCTGCTCTTGTTCTCAACTTCCATTTCCTGAGGCTTTGTTCTCCAGATTGCAAGGACATAGTTCCTTTACTGAGTATTCAGAATGCTTTCCCAAAGAACAAAAGAAAAACTGTTCCCAGAGTGGATCTTGTGGTTGTCTGAAATCAACTGGAGAACTTAACTTAGTTGTACCTTCAATATCATATGAAGGAGACACCTGTCCCTTTCAGGAGAATGTAAGGGTAGAGAGGCAACTTTATCTCCCATTTCTGAAAAAAGTGGAAATAGAAACAAGAAGAAATGCATCGCATTTAACACTGAACAATATTGTGGGACCCTCCCATGTCAATAATGAAACCACAATGCCATACTTGCACTGTAATCAGGACACTAGCTCTTACATTGAGAATTGTCCACTGAATAGAATGACTGTTTCAAAAGTGGACACAGGCAAACAGCTAGATATCTCTGAGTTCTTGAAGAAGCCTATCTATCATGATGCTAAAAATGAACATCTGGGAAAAATTCAACCTCTTGAGCAACAACTGAATTCTTTCCATGATTTCAAGCATTCTTCTTATGTCATTTCTAGTCGAAAAAATGTTCTGTTCCAGGAAAGTTCAAGCAATGTTTTAGAATTAAGAAGAAAAGAAAGCAGCAGTCCTGCATTACAAACTGAGGAAATATTTTGGGGTAACATACAAGCAATGGATTCTTCTCCCTATGATTCACGTGTTTGCAAAACCATATCCAGTCCAAATAGGTTCATGACTTTGGGCATTCAGTTTACTGGAGAATATACCAGGGGAAAAGGACGTAATTCATTATCAGGTGAACAAAGACAAGATGTTTCAGGTAAGAGCATAAAGCAAAGTGCTGTTACTTTCCAAATTATAAAACACTAAAAATTAAAAGGGAATATTCAATGTTGTATTTGTTCTCATTAAGAAATAGCGTTTATTAATTTTTATAAATTGGTGGGGTTTTTTGGCATTTCTCCATTGAGGGTTCATCAAAAACATCCTAAAAGTCTACAAAAGATCAGCCGACCACTGAATCCAACCTTTTTTCGTTCTTCCCTAGAGGCAAATGGCAGAGCCTCCCACTTGTGGGGGCAGAAATGCATCTTTCTTTTACATCCAAAAGCTAAACTACCCTGCTTCCTAAAAACAGGAATTGTAGCACTATTTTATTCTAAATCAGTGATATTCAATCTGTAGTTAAACTATTATCAGTAGTCTGTAGAGGTTCACCAGTGGCTTCTCCACAGCCTTCTGCAGTCACTAGCCAGAATCTGCTTGCCAGTTCCTTCCCTGATACTTTGTATTCACAACCAATCAACTAGCCAAATCAGAACCAGGAGTTGTCATTTCTGATTGGTGCAAATACATCCGTGACTAAAACTGTTAGCAACTTGAACGCTGAAATCTAGAAAATTGACAATAATGAAGTAGTCTCAAAATGAAGTAGTCTCTGAAGCAGTTAGAGTCCATGTGAACAATCATGGTAGCTGCCATTTTGTACCAGCACAAACACGCTGATCTCCTTTTTGCATAAGTGCAGGCAGGGCAGGTGCCATTTTGTTCTATGAACATGATTACTGAAATGTTTTGTTGCAAGTGAATTTGTGTTAGGAATTATTTGTTAAAAGATTTGACCGAGTCCCATCTCTGTAGAGTGCAGCTAGGGCCTATTTGTATTAGATTCTGATATTATCTTGCTTTGATTACAGCTCCCAATTTGCTGCTTCAAACATTGTCAGGCTGACTATGGGCTGAACAGAAAAAAGTTAATTGAAATGTTTTGGGCAGTTCATATTGTCAGACCTTGGGGAGCTAAGAGAATTGTAAGAGAATTGTAAGCAATGCTATAATCTATTCCACATGGGGTAAAGATGATACAATATTCTACGTAGAATCTGTATTTCTACATACAACTCTTTTTTCTATATATTTTGTAGTGAAGTGTGCTACTCTGTAGTTCTTCAAATGAGAAAGAATTGTGAAATATTTTGAAGACTATTTTAATTAGGACAGAGGCATTTTCAGATCAGGCTTTACTAACAGAGGCACAAAAGATTAAAAATGTATTTAGAAAAAGAAAATAGCAGTACAAGGGGAAATGAAGTGAAAAATATTTAGACTGCAACAATTTCTATTCAAGGTTAAAGCAGGGGCATGCATATTTTTCAGGGCAAGGAGCAATATTTCACTGTTGGATGGCAGGCTTAGAACCATTCCATAAAGTGAATGACTGATCAAAATAAAGACTAAAGTTGATTCAATTTAATTTAATTTCATGAATCAAATAAAGTTATTTTGACAGAAGTTAAGAATTTCAAGAGTTCTTGATTTTAATCTGTACATTTATTAGATTCACATCAGATTCAAAATATGGAATGTTTCATTTGCTATTTGCATAGAATGGGAAAATAACAACTGAAATACAGTAAGTTTTGTTTTATTAAACAATTGAGAGATTAACATATTAAAATTACATTTTAAAAGATATACAAATTATATTTACAGTTTTTCTTCAGGTTAAGCTTCTTGATTATTAGAAAGCAGATTTGATTCAAGAAGAGATATAACAATGTTAAAGTTATCTATAATGAATTTGCTACTAAGTATTAAACTTTTTTTTATTTATATCAGGTAAAAAGGGAGTTTGGTAACATCTGGAAGGTTTTAGGGACCACATGACATCCTGAAGCCTCTATATATTCTATATATATATTCTAAAGTCAAACCAAGTAATTAGGCATAACAAAAAGTCAACTAAAAGCATGGTAGAAGTTTTGGCTGGTCTTCAAAGGGAAACGTATTTAAGCCCTCCCCTCCTAACAAGTATATTTATGTGTTTTATATCACTTATACTTCAGAGAAATAACACGAAATTCCAGGCCAGATGCACACGATCTGAGGCTTTAGGATGTCATGTGGTCCCTAAAGCCTTCCAGATGTTACCAAACTCCCTTTTAATCTGCTATAAATAAAAAATGTTCAATACTTACTAGAAAATTCATTGTAGATAACTCTAATTCTTAACATTGCTATATCATTGTTATAATGATACACACAGACACACACACATGCATACATACTGTATGAATTGAATTTGTATAATTGTAAACTGCTGATTTGATAATGATTTACTTACTTTCTTTCTTTCTTTCTTTCTTTTTCTTTCTTTCTTTCTTTCTTTCTTTCTTTTTTGGCAGGTTTAGAATTTATGCAATTACCACGACTTAAAAAAAGGCGTCTAACTTTTGAAAAAGATCCTAAGAGACATGATGGCCAAACACGTCTCAAATTTTTTTAGAAGAAATGGAGGCTAACACTTCAAGAATCTTGTTATTTACAATACATAAAAACAAATTTAGAAGATTTAATCTTCTTTTATAGTAACTTATTTACAATTTGTTTCAATCTTGTAATTATTTTTTTAAAAGAATAGATGTGGACTTTTTGCCATTTGCCAGGGAATTTTCCAAATTTTTTTGGAAAAATTTGTGCTATTTATGAAAATTACATTAAAGTACTACATTAAAGTACTACAGCATAATCTATATAATTCATTTATATACTCTGTACATAAGAGAAATATATTTGAAATTGCATACATACTTTGGAAGAGCTTGGTCAGGGAGTCACCACAGTTGTCAGAATGTGACACATCAGAGTTTAGTAATCTGCTTGTACAGTTCTGCATAGTTGTTATCTCTAAATGGGTTAGTATCTGGGCAAATGAGTCGACTGAGTAAATCTCAAAACAAAAATCAACCAGGATTATTAGGTATTTTCTGCCTTTGTAAAATAAAGGTTTCTGATCTCTGCCTTGAGTTATATATAAATCAATGGAACTACAGTGCATAAATCCTGCCAGATATAGATTGATCAGGCAGATGCTATGGAGGACAGGCAGTCCTTCAAGTAACTAGGCCCTATAGGTCTTTATAGATAGCACCGGTACTTGAATCACACCAAGGAGCAAACTGGCAACCAGTGTAGTTTGCAGAGATGTTTTAAATGAGGATACCAAGGCATGCTATCACTGCTCATGCTACAACATTCTGGACTAGTTGAAGCTTCCAGGTGGTCTTCAAGGACAGTCATGTAGAGCTCGTTGCAGTAATCAAGTCATGAGATGACTAGGGTATGAGTTATATCTCATACCCTAGTTATATATGAAGCTTCCACTTACCTACCCTTAGCCCTATGAGGGTTCTATGTTATATCAAAAAAAAAATTAGCCCATACTATCGTCTCTTTGACTTGTTCTTCTTCCATATTATAATTTAATAATTATATAGTATCCTTATCAATTTGTCATCAGTCCCCACTAATATTTTATCCAATGTTAATTCACTATAAAAAAACCCATGTTTTCAATACTTATTCTTCTAATACTCAGTTGAAACTAAAGACTTGAAGCCTTTAATCTTTATCTTTTTCCAAACATCCTTGCATTAGTTGGGATGAGATGCTATTTCAGTGTGGTTCTTCCTTTTCTAGTTCCTACTAAGCCTCCAAGATATGCTGCCCACCATAGCTTGTGGTCTTGGCAGTTGATTAAAAGTTCTGTTGTAATGGCTGCCGATCTCCAGATGTCATCTTTGCTTTCTTGTCTGTAGGTCTTTTGCTTTCACCTTTCCTGCACCCCTCTTTCCGTTTTTTTAGCATTTGCTTTTATAAGTTCAAAAGCCTGGGTGAAGCTTCCTCTGGACATCCTTGAAAACACCAGTGGGTGGCTCAGTTAGCAAGGCAACTGGAACACCAGTTTGAATGCCTGTGAGTACAGTTCTGAGGGAATGGATGAACGATTGTGAGAAGTGGAAGGGGGAAGCTTGTCTGCAGTACAGCTACATTTGAAGAGCAGACGTGATCCAACTTTCCTGCTTCACACACTTAAATCTATGAAAGGGTGCAATTGGCACACCAAATAAAGCTGGGCAATGGTCTCCCTAGCCGTATCTGCCACTTGCTCATCACTTTGGGAGCTCAGAAAGACGCCCAAATTGTATATTTCCCTTGCATTGGGAAGTGCAACCCCATCCAAGATCAGAATATTCCCAGATCCGAGTCATTCAAACACCCCTAACCAACTGGTTCTGGTATGGCTGAGTCAGTCCCTTCCCATCCAATCCCTACACATAGTGAATCCCAAACTGGCAGTTGATGTCCCCCAATGGTTTTGTGTAGATCAGTGGTTCTCAACCTTCCTAATGCCGCGACCCTTTAATACAGTTCCTCATGTTGTGGTGACCCCCAACCAT
>JANHFM010005237.1:110609-123728 GCA_032468115.1 Grayia smithii | reverse complement strand
GAATAGAATAGAATAGAATAGAATAGAATAGAATAGAATAGAATAGAATAGAATTCTTTATTGGCCAAGTGTGGTTGAACACACAAGGAATTTGTCTTGGTGCATACTCTCTCGGTGTACATAAAAGAAAAGATACATTCGTCACAAATCTTAACACAAGTTTTTAATTATTGTAGTGTTTACTTCAATTTGTAATTTTATAAAATAGTTGAAGTTGTCCTACGACAAAGATATGAAGGGTTATAGAACATCAAAAAAAATGCTACTATTTTCATCATTATTAGGCAAAGTCATGTTGCATTATCTGGAGAGGATCTCTCATCAATTGAAATTTGATGGTGGGGTGATACTTAGATCAACTGTGATATTAGCATGATTAAAATTGTATTTTAATTATCAGAAACCATTTTAAGAGCTAATTTTAGCTGAAAATAGGTGATGATATCCTTCTTTTTTTCCCTTTTCTTGTGTAGAATCCAAACAGTGGGAAAGCCTGAACACTGAAAGTAGAGACGTCCTCATTGGCTCTTTAACAGCACTGACTTTGGACAGTAGGCCTGAACTACAAGAAAAAGCATCTTTATTAAAGAAAACTTTAGAAAATCTTGATTGATTTGAATACCAATCAAGTGCTACGTGAAACAAAGCAAGCAAAAAAAAAGTGCAATGAGCTCCGTATTACATAGAGGAAAAGTAAAGATGATTTTTGTAGCATGCATAAATTCCCTGGCTGAAATAAAGAACACCTTGATTCTCTTCCCCATTATTTCCTTTTTCCCCCCTTAAAAGCAACAATAACAACCTATGAAGTGGTTTACTTTAAATGCAAGCCTTGAAGTATTAAACGAAAAACACCCAAGCTAATAAGGACCTTTTTGGAAATTGTTCGTTTCTGAAAGAGAAGCTTGCTTTGTGACTTAAGACTTGGGGAATCTTTAGTTTACACAAAAATGGCCCTTATTATATAAATCTAATGAATGAAAATCATAGCAAAACACCAGAGAGCAAACTTTTTGTGGATTTCATGTGGGCCAACTTTTGCTATTATGTCATGATGGCAGTGTTATAATTGGTATCATTACTAATGATAGTACAAAAGAACAAAGTTGCCAGAAATATTAGAGAGCAGCAAAGAGTAAGTTTTGTGTATCTTTTTATTGCAGCTTGTGAGTATCTAGATTTTTTAGTTCAAACCTCATAGCCCTACCAATAAGTTAAAAGCATGGGTGTCCAACCTTTTTGAAAATGAAATTGTCTTGGGCCACATATAAAATATAACATAGTTAATGTATATAATTAACAAACTTCCTTACATTTAAGATCTTGTGGGGCCGCATTGTTAGCTGTGAAGGGCTTCATACAGCCCATGGGACGTGGGTTGGACAGGCCTCCCTTAAAGGAACTTAGTTTACCTCTTGTTTTGGAATACCACTAGTCAGTGTTGGTTGCTTTGGACCATAAAATACCACTTCATCTCGTATAAACAGAGTATATAAGATTTGGAAAAACCTATGCCTTCCTGCATTAAAACATGTGATTTCTCCTGGATAAAAATGCACACAAGAAAGCACTTTAATTGTCTGGATATAAGGGTGTTTAGAGCAGTTATGTTCGTAAGACCTTACATAAGGTATGTTTTTTTAAAACTACATTTTCCATGCAATAATTCATAGTTGAATTAACCCTCTCACAACAATAACCACTTACTTATTTTGAGAAATATTCTTAAATAAAATAAGATTGTGCTGCTAAAACATTATTAGCTTCAGTCCCAGCCATTTGCATCTTCTTTCTAGAAAGTACCGTACTTTTGATTTTCACCATAAGCTTTGACACTGCATACATCAGAGTACAAATGTTCTATCAAATCTGTTCTTGCAATTATGGAAAAAAACGGCATCTGCTCCAATTTTTATAAAGATTTCTTAGTCAGATTGTTAATTTGGATAACATCACAATCACAGGTTTCTGCTAGGTTTGTAGAATTATATTAAAAAGATAAGCGAAAGTATTATGGAAGAATCAAAATATTACTTAGTAATAGATTTTTCATGCTAAGTAAATTGTGGTCTGTAGGTAGGATATCTTGATTTCTGAATGGAAATTCTTACATATTCTGCGTAGGAATTTTGGAACATATAAAACTGACCTCTAAAGTAAACTATATACTTAGAGTCTATTCCTGTAGTATTTGTGAGATTGGGTCAGACCAAGTGAGTTTTGAAGCTACCCAGGATCCTTCAGATGAGTTAGTTTATTAACCAATATTTTGGGATATTTTTTTTTTAATTTTCAATTTTTTATCTATATACCTTGATTGTTGCATTAACAATTATCATACAGATGTAAGAGTTGACACAATCATTGCAACTTCATAATTGTCTTAGATTTGTGTCCTAATGCCCCATATCCGAGCTTGGAATGATTTTTCAATAAAAAAATCAGAAATTCTTACTTTTGGGAGGGAGTGCTTTTGTACCTTATGATTATACTATAGATGCAAAAGAACAAGGGGTAGGTTCTGAGTAGAATTAGAGAAACCTTGATTCTCAGACTTGAAAAGGCCTCTTAGTCCCCGACAAGTTTGCTTTCTCTGGAGTTGAAATAAGAAATGCTGCTGAGTCCATCTTTCTTTGCCAGCTTTGGTTGGGGTGGTACCTTCAAAAATCCAGTAGGTTTCAGGAAAAGGAATCTGAAGATTGTTGCATGCTGCTGCCCAGATATTCAAAAGCATAAATAACACTCTTTTCATATTCATGTTACCTCAAGAGGGACGGTGGGATCCCATTCTTGATGTTCCATCCTGTTTTTAGGGCTGCTAGAATACATTAAGAATTTGAAATAAGCAAAAAAAAAAATTGGTTATGTCATTGGACTGCCTTTTTAAAAAAATTACCTCTTAATACCTGTAATTTGAAAAATGGTAAGGTACCATAAACTGGTATAAAAGAATATGACATGTCATAGAAGGCAGCTTTCTATTGACTTTGCCAGGCAGAACCATAACACTGAATGTAGATAAAAGATCTTTGTGATTCTGTTGTCTAGCAGCAGCATTTATTTTATTTTTTTTGGTACTAAGCAGGAATGTCAAATGTTGCCTTTTTTCCTTGAGTGTTTTGTAGAAGCCATGACAATTGTAAAAGTGCTAAGTCTCTCTAGACTTTTCAAACAAGAACTTCAATATTGAGAAATCTAAAGTCTAAGCTTGCAGCAGCTGCTGTGCCAGATGTTTCCAAATAGAAATGTTGTTTTACTTATGCTGAAGACCTGGGGGGAAATTTAGCTAAAGTGTAATTTTAAATAGTTTGGGATTTTTTCTCCCCTCTTCGAAATTTATTAATGAAAAAACGTGCCTCTGTGAGAAACCACCTTACAATATTTTATTTAGAGGTTACATTCTTGTCCCTTGTTAAATTTGTAAACTTGAGAGGGAAAAAGTGGCCTTTGGAGTTTCCTCTGAAAACAATTGCACTATAAAACACCGTTGCCCAGATACGGGCATCTGTGCTGTTATATAATGCTGCTTTGTATACCTGGATTAAAGTGTGAAAATTTGACACTATAATACCCCTGCTGACTTTACAAAACTGTTTTATGTTGAAAGATTTCTAATGTTGCAAGATCTCCATTAAATTCAGTGCATTGAATTTTTGTATCTGGATGTTGCGTATGTACATGAATTAACTAAACACTTTTTTTCCTGCCTAAGGCGAAACATTAAATAAATAAAGGAACATGAGCGTTCTTGGAATAATTGGTAATTCTGTTGCTGGAAGAGAACCTACAGAGTGGGTGATCTCTATTTTCCTGAATTGTTCCTCTTACATTGGGCTTCCATTTTGAGGATTATTGTAATGTCTCTTTGTGGTCTGTACAACCCAGTTCCTGCCAGTCCAATTATCCCTTTTTTTCTTGCTAATACCAAAGGCCAGCATAATTCTTGCTTACATTTAAAATATTTTTAATTCCATATAGATAGTTCATGAGAATGGTTGATTTTGTAATCATAGGATTGGAAGGGGCCTGGTCTAATTCCCTCACCTAGGCAGGAGACCTTATGCCATCCTGGACAATTGGTAGTCCAATTTTTTCTTTAAAATTTCCAGTGATGGTGCACCCAGGATTCGGGGAGGCAAGCTGTTCCAATTATTGTTCTCACTGTCAGGAAATTCCTCCTTAGTTCCAGTTGGATCTCTCTCTGACAAACATCCAGCCACTGCTTCTTGTCCTACCTCGGGTAGGAATTGAAAATGATTTGATTACATTTGAACAGCCAATCCAAAAATCCAACTCCTTTGAGAAGTCCATAATGCTGGAAAACCTATTTGTGAAGGTTCCCTCAATGCAAAATAATCTTACCATTGGGTATAAAGAATTGGCTTTATATAATATTAAGTTCTTGTTTTACAATCTAAAGCATTATATGTAACAACTTTTAAAGAAGCTGATGGGTTTGTCTCCATCCTCTCAAGGGAAGACCAGGGCAAGGCGGACAATGTAAAAGTAAAAAATAATTTTATCCTAAACGTTTAATTAACTATTAATATAGTGGCTGCTATGAACAGAATTATAGTGCCATTCAATTCCCCTAATAAAAAGTTAAATACATCATTACTCCAGGAAAATGTACTAGAGTCCACAAATTCTTAAAAGGCTCCTGTTATAGATGTGCTGAACTTGAGATCATGCCAACCATAACTTTAGACCAGTATATTACACATATTTAAGCCCTGTATACTATTTAGTATCTAAATTTGGATTGAATAAACCATAACACAAATTATGCATATGAACTCAGCCAATATGAAATACAGTATTTGCTGCATTAGCCAAAGGTGGATAAACTGTCCCACCATTTAATGCCAATTTCTGGTAAGTCATTAAGGCTACATAAAATTGGTAAACTCTTTTTCTTCTCCAAAAGAGCGGGTCAAAGGAAAAGGTAGCTTCTTTCACAGGCACTGCCCACTCAACCTGTCCATATAAAACTTAATATATGAGCAGTTAAACATTTTTAGTCGAAATCGGGGATCTCCTATTTTCTACTGGTGAGTTTGAAAGTGGATGAGACCCTCACAAAATGGCTGTGAGGATATTCAGTCTTGACATGAAACTTGTTTCAAACTAAAGTTGCAGCTTCTCAGTCTCTTGCCTTTCCAGCATGCAATACACATCTGCCTCATTCATTCATTCATATGGGCAAGTGTTAACAGTTAAAGCAAAGGACCACTTTTCTAATAGTTTGGGACCTCCAGCTCTGAGACAATAACTAAAAAGGCTTCAGGTAAGCCATTAAACCAGTTTGCTCATATAGCAATCCACATTAAGTTCCTCTAGTCTAGTAAATAAAACTAAGGAAATCCAACAGCAAATAAAGGCAGTATCTGATTTTATTACTAATACAAATATATATAATGACAGATTTTGCTGCTATACAAATTCACACATTTAAATTTAAAACGAGCACAGAGCTCGGAGTCAAGACAATGTTACATACTAGTACACAATTTTATAGTCTTCTGATTATGTATTATATATTATTTATTTTTATATGGTTGTGCACTCCTGGCCAGTAAGTAGTTTGCTTTATGGAAACAGGAAAATTTTATGGGTGTGATTTTGTTTCTTAAACCCAATACAAGCTTTTTTGTAATGAGAAAAAAATAGAAGAGATATTTACAAGTCTTTAAAATATTTCTAATCTAAATTAAGAAAAATAGCTACTCGTACTGATTAACCCTTCTGTACCCTCAAGCTGTTGAGTGCAGAGAATCTCTGGGCTCTATGGAGATAATATATGGATATTGCTATGCTAACAAAGAGGCATTTCTATATTTTAATTGCATCCCATTTTCTCTTTATAAATGTAGGCAAACCCCCAAGCTGCAAGTATTTTTCAAACATCCACTGGTATTTTCAGTCTCTTTTCTTTCTTGTTTAGTTTATCAGCTCTTTGTTGCGCAGCTCCAATATTTCCGTTCTGAGCCTGTGTGTATCGTGCCACAGTAGAAACACCATCCAAAAATTTGGTCTTGTACAACACATTTGCATTATTGAACATACCATCCTTCAATGAAACTACAATAAACTAGAAGAAAGAACAGAAAAATAATGTTGAACTATTAAACTAGGCTTTTAGATGAACATAGTATTTTCTAACTAGTTTTGAAACAGATTTTTTAAAAAAGTAAAAATAACCATGTTATTAAAATGTTAATGTACAAATTTTATTCAAGCTGGGCTTCATTAATAGTATGTGAAAACAAACAAGATACTTAAATAATATATATCCATGTATATATTTAAATTATTTGTGTTTATACTTAGAGTTTGAAACACTCAAAACTTTTGCCTTTTTATGCCGCTGATTAAAAAAAAAGTTTTGAAATAGTTCACAACTCAAAGTATCTTAGGACTATGCAATAGAAGGGTTAGCTATTTTGAAAAAAAAAAGTCTCTTTAAGAAATATGTCCAGTTTTTTATTCGGGATATTAGAAAAAATACTTCAACTCTGCTAAAGTAAAATAGCCAGAATATAGCATGATAATGAGAGAAAGTTACCTATATCTCTATGCAACTTGTAAAAACATGCATTAAAAAAGCAGAGTCAACAAAGTGTAACTGCATAGATAGTCCTTGTTTAATAATTTGTTCAGCAACTGAATTTGTGATGACAATGAATGAGTGGTATTTACAAGGTTCGGGCCATCTCACTGCCCTCATCTAACCCTAACCCTCCACCCTCCCCCGTTCATGTGATTGAGATCCAGATACTCAGCAATTGGCCCAGATTTACAATGGTCACACTTTTCTAGTCACATGATCACAATTTTCAACCTTCCCTGCTGACTTTCCAATAAGCAAACACATTGGGGAAGCTGGCAGGAATTTAGGAATTATGATCACCTGGGGTTCTCATTTAACCCCTGAGGTCCTTGCTTAATGATTGTAGAACTGTTGTTGTTAAGCAATGCTTTTTGACCAATCAAAATTCTCTGCCAATTGGTATACCCACTAATTTAAAGCCAGAGACTCTTTCAAATTAGGCCTAAGGCTCCCAGTGATTCCATGGACATATCCATGTTGTCTTCTTTACAACAGTATGAAACTGGTTTACTACCGTACTTCAGCACTTTTTTGGCTCTGCAAGCTAGTCTACAGGGCTGGGATTTCCTGTTGGTCTCCCATTCAAGTCCCAATTAGATTTGACCCCATTAAACACTGAGAAGCAAAAATACAATAAATTCAAGAATTAACCAATGATTTATGGCAACTAAAACGAACTGTATCTTATGCAAATTGTGTCTTTACACAAAATGGATTCATTTTGTTTTCTTTTGCCCATAGATAGATAGATAGATAGATAGATAGATAGATAGATAGATAGATAGATAGATTTTCCCTATGGTAGATAGAGAATGGAACAGTTTCAAAACTTAGTGCAAAAGATGCTTTTGGTAAATTGTTGTTACCTGAGAGTGTCTGAAATGGGTCCGAAGCATCTGCCCAATATTCTGAGTATGTGAAAGATCAAGGGCTGCATCCACTTCATCCAAGATGTAAATGGGAGCAGGTTTGAAGAGAAGCATGGCCAAAATTAAGGACAAAGCTACAAGGGATCTAATTAAAAAAAAAACCATATAAAAAAAAATCCCATCAGAATGTTAACATCAAAGAAAATGCCTTGGTTTTTTTTTAGAAGCATAATTTCTCAAAAACAAAATTCTTGTAACAATTTTAAAAATAATTCTTTTTTCATTATATCTATCAAGCTGGGCTCTTGATAAGAGTCTAATTTTTAAATTTCTCCTTTGAACTTTTGCTCCCTTCCCTCTTTGTATGCAGAATAAATTGTATTTCATTCTTAGTCTGAGTGTACTGTATTCAGTACACTGAGTGTACTGCTAATGTGGCATTAGCAGGTGTAGGGGCCATTTTTAAAAAAATGTTCAAGGTTACCCAGAAATTTACAAAGTATGAGGCACACTTTGAAGCTGGAATTCATGTTGCGAATAAATGACTTAAAACATCTATCAAAACAGCATGTATCCACAGTGTAGCTAAAGACAGAAAATATTCCATTTATTTCTTTTACTTCGTTTACATGTCACTCAATCCTAAAAACCTTCAACCAATAATATATTATGGTTCAGGCACCCAGTATCTGCTTGGAAGTACCGTATTTTTCAGACTAATACGCACCAGAGTATAAGATGCACCAAGATTTTGAAGAGGTAAAAACAGGACCTGCAGAGGGTTTGGGAGGCCTGCTGAGTGCTCCTGGGGGCTGGGGAGGGAAAAATGCCCCTGTTTTTGGCCTCCCAAAATCCCCATGCTTTGCATTTTTGCCCTTCCCAGCCCCCAGGGGCACTCTGCAGGCCTCCCAAACCTTCTGCAGGCCCCGTTTTTGCAAAAAAACAGGCCTGTTTTTGGCAAAAATGGGACGTGCCGGGGGGGGGGGGTTGGTAGGCCAAAAATGGCTGTATTCGGTGTATAAGACACACCAACATTTCCACCCTCTTTTACGGGGGAGGAAAGTGCATCTTATACTCCGAAAAGTATAGTAATTCTCCTCCAAACACTTTCATTCTTTCTCTGGACTTATGCATTTTATATTTGCTGCACTCAAATCAACTATGATCTTTGCACGGGTTTGGAGGAATGCTAGAAGAATTAAAAAGAAAAACTTCAAGTCAGAGTTCTTATTTTGTTTGCTCTTTAAAAAAAAAAAAAGTACTAACCTTTGGCCTCCACTTAATTCAGTTAAATTCTCCTTCCAAGTGTTCCCCAGGGCAACTTTAAACTCCAAACCATCAAGGACTGTCTGCCCTTCAGGAGGTGACAGCATAGCATTGGCTCCTGGCAGAAGGGTGGAGAAAATGGATCCAAAGTCTTCATTTACCTAGAAAATTGAACATCTATGTCATCAGAGAAATTAATTTGCATCCAAGGAATATCATAGAATCTGCCGATTCAAAATTTTAGACCATTTTAGCCTACCAATATTATGTGAATTAATTCTTGCTTCTCAAATAGGGTTTCCTCTTACCCCTGGGCCTAAGTATGCTCCAGGGAGTTCTTAAATTATTCCTTCCTAAAATTTGATTTTTGTGTGTTTAAGAGGAGTTGAATCCACTAGCAGAGATGATCAAGACCATGTGAATGATTCCTGCAGCCTTTCCAAAAGTGGTGATGTCACCTTATTAAATATTTGGAGAAGAATTATTTTAACTGTACCTTACTAAAATGAAATAAAATCTAATTTTGGTCTTGATCTCTCCAATTTTTTGGAATGCAGTCACAGCATATCAATGATTAGTCAAAATGAGGCTATCAGCCATCCAAATGGGTATTCCTGCATTAGTAGGCATCATGCAATACAATTAAGAAAGTCAGTAGATGACGATTTCTTGTTCACACAATTTTGTTTGACTGGATCTTTGGGCATGATAGGTAGGATATGGTAGGTGGGATATCAGAGTGGTGCATCTTAATTAATTAAGGATGTACCACTCTGGATGAAATCAAAGGATTAAAGGATGAAATAAGGTATGAACTTGAGTCTGTTGTAAAATCTTTGGCTAGGAAGCACAGAGACTTACTTTTTTCCATGCAATATTCAAAGCTTCGTTTTTCTTTTGGTCAAGCTCCATAATTGTTGCAAGAATTTTAGATTTATCATTCTCAACAATTCTCTTCTTCTTCATCAAGTCATTGTACTGTACAAGAAAGGAGAATCAGGATTAGGGATAGAATAGATAGGCTAATGATGTGCAAGGAACTGTTTTTTGACTAATCTAGGAATGCATCTCTGTCAATCTTCCTTGATATCACTGTTATCTATCAGACAAAACCATTCTTTGTAAATGCCTATCAAGCTACCATTGATTTACCAATTTGACATGAAATTAATTTTCATGTAATTAATCAATCTCATGTAATTCCATTAGTGCATTCTGAAACCAGGCCTCTTACTCTTTTGAGCATCTAGTTGTTGAATATTTGATAATTAGAACTGAAGTTTATATAGACATTGACAGGATTATTGATGAAAGCCTACAATGAATTGCATGTGCAAACACTACCTAGGTTGGTAAATGAACAAAAAACATGTTACTTCCACATTATTCAAAGCAATGCCAGAAATGATATACAAATCTTCTCCAATATGGTACCCTCCAGATATTTTTAACTTCTACTGTATGCCATCTAGGGATTGTGGAACTGGTTGCCAAGATTTGGAGAACATTAGATTGAGAAGACTCTTGTTTGTGGTAGGTAGCATGGAGGGGTAAGGATGGGGAGTGAAATAAGAGCAACTCAACTCTTTCTTCAGCTTCTGAAAGCATATTCATGGCTCTCATATTGACATTCCTGCCCAGCTTCTCCTTCTTCTCCTGCAGTTTCTGAAGCCTCTGCCCAGCTTCCTTTGGATTATTGGTTTTGAAATCATAAGCCGTGTTTGGCTGGCCAAAAAGATGTTTCTCTGAAGATATCCATTCATAGTCTGTAAGTATTTTAGCAACCTGCCAATATGCATAAAAGGAACAAACAGAAAGCATTTGTAAATGTAAGTCAAGGCACAAATCAGATGCCATGTTATTGTCATGGAAACCTCTAGACTGCACCATGTGGCACACTAGTCAAAGCTTTAAAACCCATACCATTTTTGCTGCAACTTTCTGAGGAACTGAAATAATTAAAAAGAAATTGGATTTTGCTATTCCTTTCTCTATTTGCCTGTTTTGAAGAAAATACCTTTCTGCTTCATGCTAATATGAGCAATATGAATTGTGATATAAAACCAGATGGTCTTTATTGGATGTCCCATGTGGCACCCACCACCATATGCTCCTGAAAGTAGGAAAAATATGTGAGCAGCATTAGGGGTTTAAAAGTATGCCATTCTGGCCGTGAAACAGGCCATTTTGAATGTTCCAGTTACCAAATCAGCCAGGAGCTTCAGACTTGACCTCATACATATTGAGACTTCTTGAAACAGCCCATTTTGATTTTAAGGATGCCCCATGGAATATTTTGTGCATACCTAGGCAACAGCATCTTTCCAAGGTAATAAAGATACAATTCCTCAGACTTAGCATTTTATCTGCTCCCATAAATGGAGTGTTCACTCATTTGGCTACACAATTATAGGTGTTTCCTAGTCAGGTAAACAACATGAAGGTACAAACAATTTTAAGTCAAGAAATACATTTTGGCGGTTGAGGTCCATACAAGGAAGTCCAATCTGGTGTGGGAGGTGGCCCTAGATTTAAATCTAAGTATAATGAAATTGAATAGAATTAATATAAAATTTCTCCTCACGGATATAAAAAATATTCCCTTCAGTCATAATTAAAAATTGCACTATAATATGGTGGCAACTATTGGAAAGGTTTTAGTGGCCAAAGCCAAGATTGTGAATAACTGCAAGTTGTGTACTCCTTTTAGAGTTGGGGGAGGGGGGATGTGCTTTGAGATATTTGAGGGGCAGGTTTTTATTGGCATGAAATATTAACATTACGAACTATAATTGTTGGCAGGGAAATAGATGTAACATTAACTTACTTTTGCTGAAGCATCCAAAGCCTCCCGTTTGTGTTTATTGATGTTGTGTTCTAGCTCTTTAATTTTAAGCTGCGATTCATTATTCTGTTCTTTATATTTTACGGCCTCTGCAGATTTGCCTTTAATTGCTTTATCTTGAGCTAGCACCATCGCTTTTTGCTTTGCCAGTTCTTCTTGCGCTTTCTTCACAGATTCCTGAAGAGATATAACAGAAAGCTTCCAGTCACACTACCACTAAACCAGTGGTGAAATCCAATTTTTTTTACTACTGATTCTGTGGGCGTGGTGTGGTGGGCGTGGTGTGGTGTGGCTTGGTGGGCATGGCAGGGGAAGGATACTGCAAAATCTCCATACCTTCCCCACTCCTGGGGAAAGGATATTGCAAAATCTCCATTCCCACCCTACTCTGGGACCAGCCAGAGATGGTATTTGCCGATTCTCCAAACTACTCAACATTTCCACTACCAGTTCTCTGAACTACTCAAAATTTCCACTACCAGTTCTCTGAACTACTCAAAATTTCCGCTGTCGGTTCTACAGAACCTGTCAGAACCTGCTGGATTTTACCCCTGCACTAAACTAAAGGATAGGTCCATTTTTATTTTATTTTTAAGTTTAAATCTAAAAGACTGCAAGAAATTGAATTAGCTAGCTGGAGGTTCTGTGATAGGTCCATTTAGAGGGCAAGACCTGGACCTCTAGTTATAAACTCAGTGCCATATATGCAATATAGACCAATTTCTAATAAGTACAGTAAGATTTGCCAACAAGATACTTGGGGCACAATGAGTTGTTCACCATAAGAGACTAGAAGCATTTAATATTCTGAAAGCTCCACACAAAAAAATAGTTCTGTGTTCTAGATAAGGATATTTGGTTAAGAGCCAGTTTGGTCTACTGGTTAAGGCACCAGGCTAGAAACCAGAAGATAGGAATTATAGTCCCGCCTCAGGCATGAAAACTGACCTTGGGCCAGTCATCCTCTCTCAGCCCAACCCACCTCACAGGGTTGTGAGTTACAATTAAAGGCAAGATAAAAATAAATAAATAAATAAATATATTCAGTATTTATTTTAGTAGTTCAGAATAAGACTAACCTTATTTTTTGCTACCTCAGCTGATATGGTCTCAATTTGTTCTTGGAATGATTTAATGGCTTCGTTCACAGCCTCTATCTGTTGGTCATAGGAAGCTGCTTCCTGTTTTAGTTCTTGAAGTTCCAAAACAAGTGCTTCAACCTCCTAAAAAATATAATGCAGATATTAACCATATAATCTTATTCACACCTACATGAAGAGTGAGTGCTGCCGAGTACAATGGGATGTCTGTGTTATTAGCATTTAAAAGTTTGAGCTGCATACATAATATTTATTCAAGCTAATTGTATGGTGTGGTATAAATGTGGATCTCAGGGAGGAATTACATTTTGTTACATTAATGCAGGACTTCACTTGCAGTTTCAGTTTCTTGTACAATACAATACAATTCTTTATTGGCCAAGTGTGATTGGACACACAAGGAATTTGTCTTGGTGCATACTCTCTCGG
>JANHFM010005237.1:50063-61161 GCA_032468115.1 Grayia smithii | reverse complement strand
CTCCCTTGTTAGTACATTTCTGGCCTGATTGTACAGCATTTTATCACCTTTTCTGTAGGCTTCCTCTTTGGAACGACATAGCTGCTTGAGTTTAGCTGTGAACCAAGGTTTGTTGTTGCTATATATTCTCAAGTTCCTGGTTGGTACACAAGGCAGTGTCAAGAGCCAACATTAAAATTAGAAAGCCAATTTACATAGTCTAATGTTCCACATTATTAAACATCTAGAGGAAATATTTATGCAAGACAGAGGGAGAGAGAGGGAGAGAGCTCAGATACACAAATCTATTGAGAAAAAATAAGGAAACCCCCGATGCCTGATGTTGTGACTGGATTGGTCAAAGTCTTCAAAGAAAAAGCAAAGTCCAGTCCTGAAAAAGCAGCTCTGGTCAGATGGAGGAAGGAATTATTCAACCCCACTGTGAGTTTCTGAAGTAATTTGGGGTTATTCTTAAAACTCTGATTACACTTCTTGATGATCTCTGGCAGAGGTGGTGCATCCACTTCGATCCTTTCTGACCAATCAGGCAGCCTTTGATTCCTTCAATCATGATATCCTGGATCAATTTCAGGGTTTAGTTGGGAAATTTAGCCCTAAACCAAGTGTGTCAAACCTTAGCAACTTTAAAATTTGTCAATTTCAACTCCATGCTGGGGAATTCTGGAAGTGGAAGTCCACAAGTCTTGCTTTGAGAAGTTCCTCAGGACTCTCAACTCTCTGTTCCTGTAAAGTTTTCATGAAGCCACTAGGTGAAGTCATTGGTCAATATGTGCTTAAGTACCATCTATGTTCTGATTATATTCATTCATTCATTCATTCATTCATTCATTCATTCATTCATTCCTATTTAGAAACCACCCATCTCCCTCTCTCCCTACTTCATGCTGACCAAATGATATTGTTAAGGTTCTTTCCCAGTGTCTGGAGGTTACATGGGTCTGGACAGACTTCTGCTTAACCCTAACAAAATTGAACGACTGTGGATTTAAGGCTTCTTGGATCTAGGGTCCCTCTATCTTTCATTCTGGATGGGTCTATCAGTATCCTTCTGTGAAATCCGTGATGATAAAGAAGTGCAGTGCACAGGACCTGCAGATAATGACTGATTCATATATTATATATATCATATATTATGATTTACTTGATCATGATAATCTGAATAAGATACATTACATTAAGCCAGAAATTGTGATTTCTCAGTGACTTAATTTATATGATAGACTAACCCCAAACCAAGCAAATGTGCAAACAGCACCAGTATTTTTTTTATTATGCAACTAACTGACCTGAATTGTGGAATTTTTTTAGAGGTCCAGATGGTCACATGGCTTAGTTGTGGCTTGTTTGCTCTTTTTTTTTCCCCAAAGAAAAAACATTGGGAAGGATGAGGAAAAAAACCCATGACTGCTGCAGAATTCATTTTCACTGGTAATTGAGACCATCCTTCCCCAATCTGGTTATTCTCCCAATGTATTGGACTTCAGTTCCCAGAATTCCTCACAGGCACAGCAATTGATGAGCATTCTTGGAATTAAGTACCATACATTTGAAGGACACATTTCTCTTGGCATCTCTTCCCCCTTAGCTATGCCACAGCAATTGAGGCAGGATCAGTTAGTCAGAGAGTAGTGAAATTGCTTTTGAATAGAGTAGACTGTGATGTAAACTAAGAGAAAGGAAATAAGCAGGAGAGATGGAAAAAAGAGCAATTAGTTTTGAATAAAGATGTGAGAGGGTGATACACATTAGAATGTAAATTCATTTTGCCTCTAGGAATACCGAAAACAGATGTGAGAATACAGTACAGGTTTTATTTTTTTAAGGCAGATTCCCCCCCCCCCACACACACACACTTTCAAGAATATATTTACAAGAAGGGGGAAAAATAAATCTCTCTGCATTGAAATCTACCTAGCGGACAAACTGATAGCTCTGGGTTTTAATTGCATTACAGGTTAATTCCCAGAAAGGGAGGAGGGAGAAAAACTGCTGTGTAATGATGAGCAGGAAGTTTAGCAAACACACAATCCATATCCAGGGTTGTGGTACATTTCCCTCCCTGCTCTGCTTCTTCTGACTCACTGCATTATTGGCACCGCTGTCAACAATTGTCTTCATGGAAAATATTCCAGTGGGGTTATGTTAAGTAGCTTCAGATGAATCTCATGTCGCCATTACGAAGAGGCCAAGTAATTTTTTTTTCCTCACAACCACCGAGTGCTGGGAATTCATGTGTGGAGTAAAAAAAGAACAGCACACACATAAGTTCCTTCCTCTTTTCATCTGCTATTGTCCGAATTAAACATAGTCTGCCTAAACTAAATTAAAGTAACGTGCACACATTTTAAAATGTTCCCTTGTTCTTAGAAAAAAAAATATATTTTTTTTAAATCACATTGCCAAAACAACAAACTTGTGTTGGTCAGTTCTAAACATCCAGAAGGAAAAGTTATACAACATAACTCATTTTATTGTGCTTTGCAGATATTTCTTTTCTTTTTTTTTTACAAATCTCTCCAACAGGAAAATGACTACAACTTGCTAAAAGTTCAGATGATAAGCATATTTTTTTTAGCAATAAAGTATTTTTAAATTAAGCTGTGTCCTTCCCCGCCCCCCCCAGGCATAATGCTATTGTTTTAGTGTGGTGGTCTGGAATCAAACCTGCAGTATTTCCAAGGTATGTCTGTATTTTAGGTTGTTTCTGAACAGAGCAAGCAGAAAATCTTATCTCTCAAACCTGACTATATTTATTCAGATCCACCTTATCTTATATCCTAGCAAGCGAGCTTAGGGTTACAATTTCAAAATACTTTGATTGATGCATGTGCCCTCTTGAACTCCCAGAGAAAAGGCCGGATGAAAGTCTAAGAAATCAAAATATGCATACACACACACACACACACACACACACACACACACACAGGTACAACTTATAATTTGTAAACGCGGACAAGCACAGACTGCAATCCAATCTGCATCCCATTTTGTAAAATGTCCAATGGATGCAGGTAAGTGCAGGCCATGCATGGAGGCTCGGGGAGGGCAAAAAACAGGTCTACCGGAAGTTTGGGAAGGCCGGAAATGGGCCTCCAGGGCCTGGGGAGGCTGTTTTCACCCTCCCGGAGGTTCGAGGAAATCCTCCAGAGCCCAGGGAGGGCAAAAACACCCCCCCCAGCTGTAGATCATAGGCTGACTAGGCCATGCCCACCATAGCCACTCTCACTCAGCAACCGGGCTAAAATTGCTAAAAGTTTTGCTAAAATTTTTGAAGCCCACCCCCTGGTTTGCATCCTGACTTTTTTATTCCTACAGATAACTCAAGGTGGTGAACACACACCTTCCTCCTCTTATTTTCCCCACAATAATCACCCTGTGAGGTGGATTGGGCTGAGAAAGTCATCCAGCTGGCTTCCATGGCTATGGTGGAACTTGAACTCATGTTCTCTTGCTTTCTAGCCCAGTGCCTTAACCATTAGACCAAATATATGTATCCTTGCATTTTCAGCAAGAACCAACGGGCCAATCTGGTCTAATAGTTAAGGCACCTGGCTAGGAACCAGGCGTTCTAGTCCTGTCTTAAGCATGCAAAGGTGGCTGGGTCACTTTTGATCAGTCATTCTCTTTCAATCCAACTTCACAGGGTTGTTGCTGTAGCAATTTCTTCCCCCCAAATATTATGCCTTTTCCTACAACTCAACTCCCTATAGTTAAATGCAAGGAGGCCATTCTAAAATTCAGGGATTCTTTTCAAATAGACAAATTAAAATGTAAATTTACAAGTCACAATGTCTAGTGTCACGCCACACAGCCAAATAGTTTATATTATGGCTGCAATATTTTTGCTTCATTCGATTTGCAAACCAAATAATTCTGATTAAGCTAAAACCAAATTCATGATGAATGGATTAATATTAATCCATTCAATTAATCAAACATTCATTAATCCATTCATGTTAGTCATAATTAAGTAATGTTACCTTGAAGGATCTTCTCAGAAACCAAAGAAGGACTGAACATTTGACTAAGAAAATCAAAGAAAGTGAGAATTTTGGTCTTTCTGAACATCAAAAAGACCAAGTTTGTGAGCACTGCAAAGGATGGAAATATCAAAATAGAAATTGACAGTGAAGAGACAGAATGTGTAGGGAAAAAAATAACTTTCCTAGGATCACAGATCAGTCAAAGTGGTGAATGCAGCACAGAAGTAAAATTTGGCATTGCACTGGGTCACACAGCAATGATGGATATGAGCTGGATCTGAAAAAGCAAGACCGGCAATCAAATGTAGGTTAGTCTGCTCTATTGTGTTCTCTGCAGCTACCCATGGTTGTGAAAGATGGAGCTTAAAAAAAGCAGGGCAGGAAAAAAAAATGAATCATTTGAGCTGTGGTGCTGGAGAAGGCTCCTGTGTATTCCTTGGACAGCAAATATGACTAAGAGCAAGTACATGTCACTAGAAGGCAAAATCATGAAAGTGCATCTCACTTACTTTGACTCATGTCGTGCAGGGGAAAGAGAAAGAAATTGTGTTTGGAAGAGTTAGCAGTAGAAGGAAACCAGGCCATCAAAGAATACAGTGGTTGGACATCATCAAAGCTGACACCAGCCGGAGCGTAGAACAACTCAAAGAAATACTGCAAGATCAGAAGATGTGGAGAGACCTGACCCATAAAATGGCTAAGAGTCAGACATGACGGAATGGATAATATCATCATCATCCTGAAGGAAAGAACTTTTTCTGTTTTGCTCGAGTGAAACTAGGGTTATAGGTGGGTTGAGGTAGAGATGGGACAAAGTAATCTTTGGCTGCTTGTAATTTGACCAAGGATTGGTAGAATTGATTAGAAAGGAAAAAGTTAAATATATTCTGCCTTTTGGAGGAGTTGGGGTGGGGGGGAGAGGAGGTAATATACCTTATCCTTTAGTTCTTGGTTGAGTATAAACTGTACCCTTTTGTTAAATTTCAACAGCCAATGTGGTATAGTTGCTGGTATTTCTCAAACCCAGCAACTTTAAGATGGTGGATTTCAACTCCCCGCATGGATAACATCACATCAAAAGGAGAGGGAGAATCAGGGTTAGGAGAGGACGAATAAACAAATACCTTTCGAAGTTAACTTTGCCCCGATTCATAATTTTTGAACTTTTAAAAATCACACACAATGCACTCCTTTTTCTTAGCTCTTTCCTTTTGCTTCACTTTCTCTTTCTGGTGCTGCACTCTTCTTTCAGACTGGAGCTTCAGTCTAACTCCTTCCAACTTTGCTTGAAATAACCCCTTTCATCTGCAGTTCCAGCAAAGACTCCAAGGACACCCAACCTCTTCCAACCTCCAAACCTGAATGAATTTCATTCCCCCTTCCCTTTATTAGTTCTCAGAGATAAGGGGACTCCTGCTTGCCACAGAGGGCCTGTTGGTGATTTAAAGGAGTACCTGGTCTCCACTGAAGTGAACTTCAGAGCATTTATTAACACATCAGAGAAACAAGGGATGTTTTGATTGTTTTCTTTTTTGTTTGCTATATCAGGATATTAAGGAAAGCATCCGAAAGACTTTGTAAATTGGCATTACCTACAATTATCTCAGGACAATCAGCTAATTGAGAGTGGTAGCCAATCAATGCAAAGAATCAATGTAGAGCTGGTGTAAGGGAGTAACCTGAAGAATATTCTTAAAGATTTTGGCTTTTCCACACCTTGGCATTTCTCTAAGTCTGTTAATATTATATCGTGCATTGATGGAGTTCCTTCAAGGTTACAGGTAATTACACTTTCCACCCAAATACCAGAGAAACAATAAACTTTAATCAGTAGATGAGTCACTTAAGGAAGTATTCTCTTTATTTAGTTGTCATGTTATTCCCATTTCCCATTCCTGTAATACACTAAGGCCTTAAAATATAAATGGATGTGATCTACCAATAAAAACTTAATGGGCAGCTAAGTTTTCATAGTTAATGCTCATTCTTAATCTTTGAATACAGGTAAATGTATGCTTGACTTATGACCACAGTTGAGCCCAATGTTTCCTTTCTTAAGCAAAATACATTAGAACCTCTGGCCACAAACATTTCTGACCACAACCAAATAGGGTTCCGACCAAAAAATTCACAATTTTTTTTTCATGGCTGATTTCCTCTTCCGCGGCTTTCTTTTTGTAAACGTCAAATTTCCAAAATTAGGTTCAGGTCACGACCAAATTGGGTTTTGACCAGAGTTATGGAACAAGTTATGGTTCATGACCAGAGGTTCTACTGTAGTAGTTAAGTGAATTGCATCCCATTTTATGACCTTTTTTTGCCACAGCTGTTAAGTCAATGACTGAAGTTGTTAAATGAATCATGAGATCATTAAGCAAATCTAGCTTCATTAATTAATTAATTAATTAATTAATTAATTAAACTTATATGCTGCCCAAACCACTAACTGTCTAGTTAGACTGTCTACTGTAGACCTCACCCCATTTCTAAGAGGTCTTTTAAGGGGTGTGCTTAAGTGCACCAGCGTGCCTACCGTCCCTCTCCTAATGTTCCCTTTTATTCATATCCATTTCATGTATTCATAATCATGTTTATACTTGCATCTGTTATCAAATACATGCTTGACAAACTAAAACAAACAAACAAACAAACAAACAAACAAATAAAACAATTTTCTGCCTTCTGAAGACCAGAAATATCTCCCCTTGTTTGGCTAACTCCCCATCTCCATTGAGATATTTTTCTGATGCCTGATTGAGAAGGCCCTGTTTCCACTATGTATGGTCCTATATATATATATATATATGGTTGTATTGGCTCTATCATTTCATTCAATGTGCAGGTAACAGGGCTTGCAAGTACCCATGGAGATGTTATTTTACTGTCATTTGAAGGCAATATCATAGTGGCTTTGGAATTGCAGCAGTCCTTTCTTCGAGATTACATAAATTCTTCAATCTTCTCTTCAAGCTTTTTTTTATTAGCCCCAGTTACTTCAAAAATCTAGGATCAAACAAAAGTCAACACGGTTAATGGAAGATAATGGAATTTGAGGAAGTAGTACTTCTCTCATGTGAGCTTCCTCGGGTACTTTTAAAATCCCTTTTGGAGTCTTTCCATTATAGAGTTCCAGTTATCAATGAGAATAAGCTCAGGGCTGCAATGTTTGCTCAGAGAACCTCATGTTTCCATTAAAGCAATTTCCCATTAGCAAAAGGGGATTAAATAAACAGCAAAATTAGATAAACCGCAAAAGGGGATTAAAACACTGATTTTTATAAAGTTACAATGGACTATTGGTTCTGATAAATTAAAGGCTTTGGATTTACTGGTAATTATAAATTTTTATTTTTGCCTGTGGGGAAATGCTTTGTTTTGAATTAAAAAAACACAATAAGATTATAAAAATTGAATACTGGAAGGAATTAAAAAAGAAAACATATTTAGAAAACTACCTTTCCTGCTATCTATTGGTCATCTGGATTATGACAGTATAACACTGTTAGCTATAACATAGAATGACTATTTATCCAATTCCAAGATGTTTTGCACTCTTGTGCTTTTTTGTTATTTTTTTAACTACTGTGTTAGTGTTCTCTAATCTATTTGGTTTTTAAAAATTTTTTCTCAGAAATGCTAATCATCCTACTAATAAACTGAGGTAAAAAAGAACTACAGACTTATGATCACAATTCACCCCCAAAATTTTGTTGCTAAATGAGACATTTGTTAAGTGAGTTTTGCTCCATGTTATGATCTTTCTTGCCACAGTTGTTAAGTGAATCACTGCTATTGTTAAGTTAATAACATGGTTGTTAAGTGAATCTGGCTTCCCCATTGATTTTGCTTCTCAAAAGATGGAAAAAAGGGATCATATCAGGGTTCTACTTACCTTTACTACTGGTTGTCTTCATGCATGAGCTTTGCGCGTGGTTGGTGCATGTGTGCTTGCTTCACTCGCACGCGTACCGAACATGTGCTCCCGCATGCGCATTTATTACTTTACTTGAAAAATACTTGAAACAAGCACTCTGCGCATGCGCAAAACAGAAAACTGTAAGTACGGGCGCATGGGTGGGCCCTGCTCCCGCCTGCAGAGAACCGGTTCGGTGACATCACACCATCACCACTACCGGATCGTGCGAACCGGGCCGAACCAGGAAGAACCCATCACTGGATCATATGATCCTGGAACACTGCAACCGTCATAAATATGAGTCAGTTCAATTTGATCACATGACCATGGGGATGCCGCAACGATTGTAAGTGCCATTAGTTACTTTTTTCAGTGGTTTTGTAACTTGGAACAATCACTAAATGAGCTCTTGTATCTATAATTCATATTTGAAAAAGAGAGCTGAGATTTTTCTCAAAAAAAGCTACCGGTAATCTACTTTTTCATTAGATTGATAAGAAGGATACGCGTGATGTGTGTGTTCCTTTTTCATCTTATCCTCAGTGAGAGAATATTAAACTCACATATAAAACAGCACTGGGGATTGTGTGGTCTTCAGCCTAGCAGGTGGTTCAAAGATTTTTTTTCTCTGAGTATCCTTTGTTATTTTATTTCCATAAATGCAAATTGAGAAATAGCTATTACCATATTACTCAGTAGTAGAGGGACAAAAAAAAAAAGTATATTGTTTCTGTCACATTGGTGAAAGCTATGATCAGATAACAGTCTGGACCTTCTTGGTCTGCAGACACAGCACTGTCAAATATTGATTTTGTTCTTCCATCTGCTAGGTTATTTCTATAAAAAAGTTGAACTGGACAGTTATTCCAATAAAGGTCTTTGTCAGTGGTGGGTTGCTCCTGGTTCGGCCCAGTTTGCACGATCCGGTAGCGGTGATGGTGTGATATCACCAAACCGGTTCTCCGCGTGCCCGTACTTACTTTTTTTCTCCGTTTTTCTGCTCTGCGCATGCGCAGAGCACTTGTTTTGAGTTTTTTCCAGGTAGATTAGTTACTGCACATGTGTGGAGCGCGTGCATGAAGAGAACCGGAAGTAAAAGTAAGTAGAACCCACCCTTGGGTTCTGTGTTCTCTAAAGGGGGATACACAGAGGTAGGCTGCTGCCGGTTCAGACTGGTTCAGGAGAACTGGTAGTTGTGACCTGTGAGTGGCCACTCACCCGCCTGGCTGCTATCCTGTCCTATATCGTCGTGTTTTGAAGATGCGCGTATGCACGGAAGGCTGAGCGCATGGCCCCCACGCATGTCCCCGCATGCTCACATTTTTGGTGCTAGGCGAACCGGTTGTTAAACTGGCAGCAGCCCACCACTGGGGATACATTGCAACTCCAGATGATGGACATCAGAGATGTAAGCATGAGCAGTTTGCTGTCTATTCCTATTGTTCCAGATTGCTGGAAACCTGCAGAGCTGCTATGTTTCCCAGACTTTCCAGGAGAAAATTATGTAAGAATTTGTGAGCCATAGTTTACTCCTACTCGTCCATGTCTCTTCTTAACAATTTTTAGGCTGTAGTCCTCAACTTACAGCAGATTGTTTAGTAACTGTTTGGAGTTACAATGAAACTGAAAAAAGTGACATGACCATTTTTCACATGACCATTGCTGCATCCCCCATGGTCACATGATCAAAATTCAAACGCTTGGCAACTGACTCATATTTATGACGGTTGCAGTGTCCTGGGGTCATGTGATCATCTGTGGCGACCTTCTGACGAGCAAAGCCAATTGGGAAGCCAAATTCACTTAACAACCGTGTTACTAACTCCACAGCTGCAGTGATTCACTGAACAACTGTGGCAAGAAAGGTCATAAAATGGGGCAATATTCACTTAACAACTGCTTTACTTAGCAACAAAAATTGGGGCTCAGTTGGTGATCATGAGGGCTACCTGTACTCCTGCAGGAAAGCTACTTAACACTTCAACAGACCCCAAAGTATTCACCTCCTGGATTGTACTCAAAAATCACTAATAAAAGTAGTTTTCCTAAATGACATTTAGATCTGTGCAGGTCCCATGACTGCAGTTTGAATAACATGCATGAGTTGGCTGAACTTTTATGTTAAATAGTTTTCTGCCTTCTCTTCTCCATTTATAATATTCATGCATATGTATAAAGAGCAAAGAAAAGTCTCAGAATAGCCATTAGAGTTGGGAGACAACTGTTATAAGCATAGATTTGGTGAAGGAAAGCAATGTATTAAACTTAGATGCTGCTTCAGTCAGGAAATTCATTTCAGAGCTGGCTTCTAACCTGTATTCACAGTTTTAATTTATACCTGTACTTAAAAAATAAGTCCCAGTAAAGTGACTGGAGAGTATTTTAAAGCAGAATTACAAATCAAGACTCTTTTCTAAGGTAACGTTTTCTAATTATTAAAAAATGCAAATCTATACTGTAGAAAAATTTCTTTAAAAGTGACATTTGGCAAGGAGATATTTTCTGGCTTTCTTTGCATTTTAAACAAACCTTAGCACACATATCACGCTGACAGACTTTTTATCAAGAAATTCCTTCCATTCTCTGAACCTTCTGAGATTACAGAATACAATCTTATTTTGTTCCAAGATGAGTCCAGGAGATGGCAGAGATGGGAGGAAAACTCTTTGTAGGATAATTGAACAATGCTGTACAGTATGGTTTAAAGCAGGGGCAGTGGTGGGTTGCCCCCGGTTCGGTTCGCGCGATCCGGTAGCGGTGATGCTGTGATGTCACTGAACCGGTTCTATGCGTCCTGGACCGTGCCCCCCCCCGCGCGCCTGTACTTACCGGCCCGGTTGTGGAGCGCATGGCGCGTGCTTGCACGCATGCGCAGAAAACTTTTTTTGACCTTTTGGAAATAAATAAAATTGTGCATTTGAGCTATCTCCCTCCCCCCCCTACCAGTGGTGGGTTGCTCCTGGTTCAGGCCAGTTCGCGCGATCCGGTAATGGTGACACTGTGACATCACCGAACCGGTTCTCCACGACCGGGAGCTGGGCTCACCCGCCCGCCCGTCCTTACAGTTCTCTGCACTCCGTGCGCTCTGCGCACTCTGCACATGCGCAGAACGCTTTTTTTGAGGTTCCCCCCCAAAAAAGTTACTACGCATACACGGAGCATGTGTTCGGCGTGCTCGCTGATCATGCGCAAAATGCGT
>JANHFM010005237.1:679-13888 GCA_032468115.1 Grayia smithii | reverse complement strand
AGATGGAGAGTCAACAGCCCCCAGGTCTGGAGGTGGCTGATGAGGAAGAGGAGGAACAGCTGGGTCCAGTGCCTGATTCTCAGAAGGCAGAGGAGAGGAGAGCAGTGGAAATCTATGGACCGGTCCTTGAGACGGAAGAGCCACTGCTCTCTAGCAAAGCCCCACCCTAGCTCTGGGGATAAAAGGCAGGGGGTGGAGATGAATAGGTGTGGCAGACAACTATTCATCCCCCTGCCGGACAGATTTGTTAGCCTGAGGTGAGAGAGAAACTTTTTGCCGGGGCTGCTGATACTCCTAATAAAGGAATCATTGATTTAACTACAGAGAGGTTATCGTGTTTGAGAGCCGGGACAGAACAAGATGCAGCTCCATTAGCACAAGCAGCAGGCACATGCGCTCGCCACTTGCATAAATGGAGCGCGTGTACACGTCCTTGGCTGCTGCTCATGCCACTGGGGATGTGCGTGGCCTTCCGCTTTTGCGGCCTGGTTCTGAATGGCTCAAAGCCTGGTAGTGGGCCACAGCCCAAAGGTTGGGGACCCCTGGATTAGAAGACCTCCAAGGTACCTTCCGGGCTTAGGATCTCACGAGCCTTTCTTAACACATCTCTGCACATCCACAGGCCATCTTACATCAAGAAGGGCATATGGACGATGCCCTCTCGCTGACCCGCTGCCAACGCGAGCAATCGCAAGCCGCCCGGATGATCTACAACACTTCGGGACTTTATAACCAGTTTATCAAGTAAGCGTCACGAGGGTCCTTTTTCCCTAGGATCATCAGGGACTAGCTTCTTGGGAGCTGTTGTTAGTCTCCTGACTTCTGCTTTCTCTGTTCTCCAGAGGCCTGGATACCCTGCTCGGGAAGGCCAAGTCCAGCACTCTGGTGACTCTTCCCATTGAAGGGATGATTCTCAGCTTGCAGGATCTCATCAACTACTTCCAGCACCCGGAGGAAGAACTCCAGCACGAAGAGAAGCAGACCAAGCTCCGTTCTCTCAAGAACAGGCAGAACCTCTTCCAGGAGGAGGTAAGCAAGTCATACTGACCTTAGGGCAGAGGTGAAATCCTCCCGGTTCGGACCAGCTCGGGCGATCCGGTAGCGATTGTGACAGGTGGTTCGGAGAACCGGTAGCGATAGCAATGTCTTCCAAAACTGACAGGCTTCCCCCCCTCAGAAAAGGAACGCATCCTGAACCAAGATCGAAATCAGGAGTTAACACAATTAGCACGTTAACCACCTCTTCACCATCACGGCAGTATTGTATTGTTGAGGTGACGCACTCTATCACATCAGGTCCTTCGCTGCCTTTCAAATATGAAGTTTAAGGCAGGCGGGTCCGAGAGTGGGAACCGATTTGGCTTTAAGGGTGTGTGTGTGTCTCTACTGTTTTCCAGGGCATGATCACCCTTGTCCTGAACTGCATCGACCGGCTCAATGTGTACAGCACGGCAGCACACTTTGCTGAGTTCGCTGGAGAGGATGCAGCCGAGTCTTGGAAGGAGATTGTGAACCTGCTCTACGAACTTTTGGGTGGGTCGAGTCGTCAACAGGATCCCTGTATATTTGGGTGACCAGCAACCGTCATGTTTTGAACAGAAACCCCATCCCGGAGTTAGTTGGAATTTCTGGGTGGGGAGGAGGGACCTGCAAATTGCTTGGGGTTTACTTGCTAGCTTTACAAAGCCCCCCGGGGTGAAATCCAATTTCTTTTAACTACTGGTTCTCTGGGCGTGGCTTGGTGGGCATGGCAGGGGAAGGATACTGCAAAATCTCCATTCCCACCCCGCTCCAGGGGAAGGATACTGCAAAATCCCCATTCCCTCCCCATTCCTGGGGGAAGGATATTGCTAAATCTTCATTCCCACCACACTCTGAGGCCAGCCACAGGTGGTATTTGCCAGTTCTCTGAACTACTCAAAATGTCCGCTACCGGTTCTCCGAACTGCTCAACTTTCTGCTATCGGTTCTCCAGAACCTGTCAGAACCTGCTGGATTTCACCCCTGATTCAGACAAGTATGCAACATGAAAGTAACACTGGGTTGTTGCTTTTTTGGTAAAAAGTGGACCTCTCATCCATGACTCTTGTTTTACTGCCTCCAATGCTTTACTAGTCACATAAACTCTATTTTGCTCTCTTTAAGATGCACAATGATTTCATTTAATAAAACAAATCCATGAAAATTAAGGAATAATCAATACCTGGAAGCACAATGTGACCACAATGGACCATATTCCTATATTTTACAATCAAGGCTAAACATTTACTTGTGTCTCTCTTTCCTCCCAATTTCTGAACATAAGCAAGTGTATTTTAAACGTATTTTAAATACTGTTCTCCTGAAGGAGTTGCATCCATTTTGAATGCAGTGCGATTTTTTTTTTGCATTTTGTTTCTTTAACATGGGTCAATCTTTTTCTTTAAGTGAGACAAGCAGCAAGTAGCGCCTAAATGCACCCTTCATAATCCTGTAGCAAAACTATTTTATTTTCAGATTTTCTACCCAAGAATGGAAAAAGCTATCCTAAGAAAAAAATGATTATAGTGAAAAGGTTGATGAATTAACTTTTTCCTGATCTGAAACTAACGTGATATTGCATGGATGATACACAAAGGAGCAGACTATAGAAAATATTCCATAGATTTACCTCTAATTTATAACCCAAGTTGCATTTATAAAGGATAGTATCTTTGTAATTATATTGGTTGCCAATCACAACCCCATATTCAGGAGCTTCAGGTTTTCCACAGGAGACTGGAGTGCAGATCTCATTTGAAAATAATGGTACCCAGGTCCCATTATGCTGAAAAAAAGAGGAAAGTATCTTTGGCTTAGCTAATCAATGAAATAAATACAAACAAGTTAAATGATACAATAAGGAGCCTGTTTAGTGTAGAGATTATAATGCTGGACTAAAAACTGTTAAAGATTGCAAGTTCTGATTCTCCCCTAGGCATGAAAACCAGTTGGATAATTTTGGCCCAGTTTTACTCTCTTAGCTCAATCCAATTTCTAAAGTTGTTACTGAGGAGAAAATAGAAGATGGGGTACATGTATACCTCAACTTGTACAAAATAAAAGGTAAAGGTTTCCCTGCCCAATCCTATCCGACTCTAAGGGGCAGTGCTCATTTCTGTTTCTTAGCCAAGAAGTCAGCATTTTCCGAAGACACTTCCAAGGTAATGTGGTCAGCATGACTATACGCCAAGGTACACAAAATACTGTTACCTTCCCACTGAAGTGCTACCTATTTATCTATTCACATTTACAGGCTTTTGAACTGCTAGGTGGGCAGGAGTTGGGGCAAGAACAGGAGATCATCTTCTTGTGTGGCACTCAGGTCTTGAACCTGGGTTGTCAGCTTTCCAGTTGACAAGCTCAGCATCATCAACTGCTGAGCCACTGTGTTCCCCCCACCCCCGTACAAAATGAAGGCAGGATAAAAAAACTAATACAAATACTAATAAAAAAACCCAAACTCCTTATAAAGTTAGGGAAAACTTTTTATTTTCCTTTGCGAAGAACAGTGCTCTTGCTATTTTAGATAGACAGGAAACATATAACACATGTTGTATATGTTGCTATATTTCACAACTGGGTTGTAACGTCAAACTGTGTACTCCCAGCTATAGCCAATGTAGCATGGTATTTGTTTGCTGCCAATCGATTATATCTTACTTCAATTAAAAGTGCACTGATGGGTTTGGAAAAGGGGAAGAATGCAGAATTGTATAAGAGGGCATACAAGAATATTTCCAGAAACGTTGAGGTATTTCAGGAACTGTGAATATGCAGCACAGTAATGTACAGTGGTCAAAGGTTTACAGTAGATTAATACAAAAGGAAGTATGATTTCTGCCTTTTCTGATAGCATACATTTCAGCAGAATAAGATTTTTTTCACAGAATGTTACTATTGGGTTGAATTATTTTTGAAACATTGCAAATATCAAGTTTTAGAAACAACTAGTCTGCAGTCATTAGGTTTTCCACTAAATTATTGAATCATATTCTATTTTCTTCTGAACATTCTCAAGCCTGGCTTATTCCATCCTAAATAATAAACTGGGTAATCAGAAATTTGTTGATAAATGCAGAATCACTACAAAGGATGAAACGCATTGACAGACAAAATGGATTAAAAAAAACATCACTGAAGGCAGGACCATACAATTTTAACCATTTTTATCCCAAAGCAAAATAAACAAATGGCATGTATTTCATGGTAAATATGATCTCTGTTACTGAACAAATAGAGGAATATGAACTTCTGAGCGTTCTTGATTTTTAACTGGCTGAAGAGACATTTCAAAATATCCTGTAAGATCTCATGAAACAACAGTTGTAGTGAATCCAGCTTTTCCCTTATTGGCATTCAAAAGCTTAAAGGGCAGAATAATTCTGAAATCAGTTTTGTGTTGTTCTTTATAATAAACACAACACTAGTGGCAGATTGTCACTATTGATATATGGCTATAAGACGGGGGTTTTCATAACCAAAACAAAACAGATTGGAGGAAAAAAAATATTTACCTGGCAAGTGGAGGTGCTGGTACCCATCAAAAGATAGCCTTCTGGACATGATAAGGTGATGCTTTTATTCACAGTAAATTCAGTACCAGAAATAATAACATTGGTTATATTTGGTGGCAAGGGACATTTTCTGGGACAACAGGAAATAGTGTTAGGGAACCAGTGCCCATCTTCCTGACAGGTGCATATATCCATTTCTGTCTCTATCATATAACCCTCCAGACATCTGAAACAAGGTAAACTTTTGTCACCCATATGAATTGCTGTACATTCCACATTAATCATTCTTCCCCTTTAGTTATGTGCCCTGAGATGCATCAACTGGCAATTTCAGTTTTAAAAAAATAATAAAAAGAATTTCAGGGACCTACTTCTGCAAATGTTTGTTGGTTTGAAGAATAAGCTTAGTAATAGTCACTAAAAAAAGAAGGTTCCTGACAATTAATATAACTGGTAACTGATTGACTACATCATTCATAAGAACTTTCATCTTTTTAGCTGGACTGAGTATTGCAAAGCTTCCTGGCTGTCCCTCACTTCTGTTTCAGATAGTGCTCTGCAGAATTGCATCTTATTGAGTCAAAAGCTAATTATTGCAATGTAATTGAGGATAACTTACTTGGATGTATAATTCCTGATTAATGGTGGGAAACTCCTGGCAGTGTAATTCAGAAATTATTTCATAAGTTTTATTAGAAATTATTTCATAAGTTTTATTAGAGAACTCTAGACCCCTGTGGAACTCTTAGCCTTCCTTCCTTCCTTCCTTCCTTCCTTCCTTCCTTCCTTCCTTCCTTCCCTTCCCTCCCTCCTAATGTGAAACTATTAACACTTCTTACCTGTATTGAACTTTACTTCCATAGTCTTGAGATTCTCCAAAAGCAACTGCATGAGGCACAGTAGGTGGTGGTCCACAGGTCAGTAATGTGCAATTTGGGTATGGCCTACTCCAGACTCCTTTTTCTGTACAAGTCAATTCCGAGCTTCCTTGCATCACATAACCCATCTCACAATTATAAATTATGGTGTTTTGATCCACTGAACTGCCTCCATTGATAAATGCATAGGGAATCACAGGTGGAGGGCCACAAGAAATCAGCCCACAATGTGGAAAGCCAGAACTCCATCTGCCAATAGCTTCACATGTAATTGCTGAAGGTCCTAGCAGTTTAAAACCTTCTAGACATCGAAATTCTATCTTCTTGCCACAGCCAAAATGGCTACCTATAACTATCCCATTCTGAATGGTGGGTATAGGGCACTCACAAAGCAGGCAAGAAGAGGGTCTTCCACTCCATAAACCATTTGACTGACATTGCCTCACTGGGTTACCTTGCAACTCATAACCAGGGAAGCAAACATACTCCACGTATTCCCCAAAACTAAAGACAGAACCATTCAGGAAACCATGAGAGATGTCCTCAGGAGGCCCACAGTTGACAGGTTCACAGAATGGAGGTTCTTTATTCCATGTTCCATTAGCCTGGCAGGTACAAGAGAGTGTGCCGCGTAATATATACCCTTCATCACAGAAAAACTTAATTCTCTTTCCAATGCCGAATTCTGATCCAGTTATCTGGCCATGAACAAGTTTCACTGGTTCAGAACATTGGACTGGCCTACACACTGGAGTGTTCCCGCTCCAGTATCCATCTGCAAGACAAACTCTCTTCCGATCCCCTTCCAACAGGAAACCTTCTTTGCAGCTGTACTCAACATGGTTTTGGAAAGTGTATTCTTCTCCACTCACTTCACCATTCTCTAAATAGGGAGCTTGTCCACAGGAAATGGGAATGCACAGTGGCTCATTTCCATCCCATTTTTGATCAGACTGGCAGGTTCTCGTATGTAAACCATTTAGCTGAAACCCATGATCACAATCATACTGGACCACAGTACCATAGGTGTAAGATTCTCCTTTTACTATGCCATTCATGGGTCTGCTAGGCACTGCACATGATATTATCTCGCAGGTTGGTGCTGAATCACTCCACTGCCTACCAGACATACAGTGTCTTGTATCTGATCCAATCAGCTTGTACCCTGGGTTACAGGTATATTTCACTGAACTACCAACAGTGTTCTCTGTAAAATGTACAAAGCCATTTTCTGGGAACAGCGGTAATTCACATTGAATGGAAATACAGGCAGGAGCACTACCATTCCACATTCCATCTTCTTGGCAAGCTAAAACGGAATTTCCTAAGAGTTCATAGCCCGAATAGCAACTATACAACACTGTAGTCCCATATAAATAGCTAGATAGTGGCAAACTATTAATGGCTTTTGAGGAATGTTGTGTTTCTTTTGGAGATAAATGAGATTGGCTAGCCTTAAGGAAGCTCTCTTCAAATACATCTTCTTGGTCAAAATGCTTTTCTTCACTGCTGATTGTTACATATCCCCCAAAGTCTATATGGGGAGGAAGGCCACAGTCTGTTGGTAGACAAACTGGACTAACACTAGACCATCCCAATTCCTCACAGATCTGCATAGCAAGACCAGAAAGCTGGAATCCTGGAATACAACTGTATATAACCATGGCACCATAGCTGTAATCTGCACCTTCTACAAACCCATTCTCAATAGGCTGAGGAGGATCACAATTAATTGCTCTACAAGATGGAGCCTTTGTATCCCATTCCCTTGTTTCCAGGCAGGTTAGGACTCTCTGTCCCTCAAGCCGGAATCCTCTGTCACATGAATAGGTAACTGTGTGTGTGTAATGTAGATCAACATATGAATACCGACCATTCTTAATCTCCCTGGGTTTGGAGCATTCAATGGGCTTGCAAGAAGGCTCTCCTCCAAGCCAACGTCCATCTTCTCCACAAAGAATCGTTTTGTTTCCCATTAATTCAAAACCTGGTTTACAACTATACAGTGCCGTGCTGAGATAGGTGAGGCCTTGCACATCTACAATACCATTCTGAATTTCCTCTGGCTGCGGGCATTCCACAGGAATGCATTCTGGAAGTGGAGAACTCCATGTACCATCTGCTTGGCAAATAATAGTAGATGTTCCCTTGAGCAAAAATCCATCCATACATGTGTAGCTCACTGTGCTACCAAAGTGCAGAGAAGACACCACAGGATCCCCAAAAGGAATATAAGGAGGTGTACGACAGAGTACCATTTTGCAGACAGGAAAAGAGTCATTCCACTGTTGGGATGACAAACATCTCAGGATGGAAGCACCATACAAAATAAAGCCTTCTCTGCATGACAACTGCACTATCCCTATTTGATCAGCCATCTCCTTCAAGACAAGTTGATTCTCGGTTAATGGTGGCTCTGGACACTTAGTTGGGATGCATTGAGGGCTTTGTTTTTTGTTCCACATTCCTGATTTCTGACAGGTCCACGAAACATCTCCAATCAATTCATAGCCTTCAACACAGAAAAAACTGACTTTGGCTCCCACTTCAAATTTTTTCCCCTTGCTGAATCCATGCTGGAAGGTAGGTGGTTCTCCACAACTGAGGATCACACAAGAAGGTTGTGCTTCACTGTACCATTGACGATTTGACTGGCAAAATAACCTTGAACTTCCGATCAACTGGTAACCTTCATTACATTGGTATGTCACTTCACTTCCAAAGAATCGTCCTGTCATATTCTGTAAAATGGATGAAATAAATGTTATATCTGATAAAGTGATATACCATTGAAATCTTAACAATCTGATTTTATGGAACAATAGTTAACTTAGCCCACACTTTAAAAAATGGCAGAACGTAGGCTTTGTGCATCCAATTTATGAAATGTTAGTTTACAAAGCTTTGACAGACATGAAATATGGATCTATATTTAAAATTGTGTCTCTGTATATGTGTGTGCATGTGTATACAGACTTAAGTTTCCTCTTAGTGCTTATGTTGAACAACCAAATATTTTTGGCACTACTGCAAATCTTCCTTCTTACCTACTGAAAAGTTTCCCAGATTTGGAAGTATCAGTGCCGTAAATATTGCAGCTATCATATAGCACCACATTTCTGATTTTGCCTAACATAAATACATTCCCATAATTACAAAATTTAGCTCACTTTTAGCAAGGTTTCAGGATCTTAGGATCTATAATAAGCTTTCAGACAGTGTTGACTGCACCTAATGCACAAAACATTACGGTATTTTGCTTATTTTCAAGACTGTACCAATACCTTAATCATTCCATTTGCAAGTTTTAGTGGCTCACCACAGGACACTGGATGACAAGTTGGCACAGTACCACTCCAAGTTCCTGTTGCTTCACACGTTCTCTTCTTCTCTCCTTTAATATAGTAGCCTCTAGTACAGCTATAAGCCACAATGGCCCCAAAACTGTAATTGGTGCCAATTGAATACCCATTTGCAATGCTTGCTGGTTCTCCACAACGAACGGGGATGCACTGGATCGCCAAGGGAGATGGGTTCCATTGTCCACCTCGGACACATTCTATTTTAGCAGAAGTGTTTAAAATGAAACCTTCTGTACACTTGAAGCTCACAACTGACCCAGCTGAAAATCTGGCCTTGTTTGAAGATTCCAAGATGCTGTATGATACGGACTCTGGTCTCTGGCAGAAGTCAGCTATGCATTCAGGAATATCTTGGTTTGCAGGGGGCATCCATTTGCCCTGGGCATTACAAAGTAACTGGGAATTGCCAGCCAGACTGTACCCATCAGAGCAATAGTAGATTGCTATATCACCAAACAATCGATGACCACTCTCTGGAGAAGCATGTTCCACGGGAGGCGGCTCATCACAGGATACTGCCACACACTGTTGTTGACTGAGGTTCCACTTGCCATTGGACAGACATGACACAGTGTCAGGGCCGAGTAATGTGTAGCTATGGGTTAGAAAAAATAGCAGGGATAGATTCCTAAGGGCTGAGCAGACAACTTTTATTGCCTTGTACAAATAAACTTCTAACTCACAAGACTACAGGGGGAAAGTCACATTTCAAAGTCACTGTCAAATTGGCTAATACGTGAAAATGCATTGTTATTGTAAATAATCCAATGTGGGTTTTTTAAAAGTACACTAGCAAGAACTTTATTTAAACACTTTGAACACCAATAAATTTCATAGAACATTTTCAATTGTTTTTAAAGAACTGAGACAACTTTGGCTGCACCGTATGTAATTGTCAGCCTTCTCAGATATACCAGATAGGAAACATGACCAGATGAGCTAATTCTACTTTATTGTAAAGCCATATTAACAGAATCTTTCAGGTTGGATTGTACAAATCTCCTGCCGTCTTTTACAGTCTGAGAAGTTATGGAGGCTCCTTTCTGAATTTCTTTCTTTGTCCTTTAAGCAGCTGCAAGCTGTGCCCCCCCCCTTCCCTCTTACCATTCCAATAGTAATAGAAATTGCAGGTATAAAATATTCTCATATGCCTGCACTATATGTATAGTGCAGATAGATAGATAGATAGATAGATAGATAGATAGATAGATAGATAGATAGATAGATAGATAGATGATAGGATGGACGGATGGACAGACAGACAGACAGACAGACAGACAGAGATAGAGATGGATAGAGAGGGGGGGAATACATCTTTTTATATATCTGTGGAGATTCTCAGTTATCCAGGTTATGGTTGTCCCAAAGGGACTTTTTTCAAGAGGCAACTGAGAGCTGAAGAAGCTTCTTGGATGAGAAGCAAAATATCTTTAAAGAAAAACCAGAAAATCCAGTGGCCTCTTGGAAAAACACCTTTGGGACATCTTTCTATATATATATATTTCAAAGCATGAGTGTTTGCAAGAAGGGGAGGGCAATTGATTATTAGATGAATCATTCTTAGAAAAGAACTAATCTCTCCCCCTTTTAAGAGCTGAAATACATAGAAACAAGTAGCCATTTTCTATCCTAGTCGATGTTTAAGAAGTACTTGTTCCTGCTTTTTAATAAATTAATTCAATAATTCCATCTGGAGAACTCCCAAGTGGAGAAGTTAGTTCCTAAAAGTTTGCTTTCTTGCTTTAATTAAATAACTTCCCTGGTTTAATGGTCCATTTAAAAAACAAATCAGAAGTCCAGGTTTGGGATATTCTTTTGAATAGGAACAAAAGTGGAAGTCTGCAGTAACACAATTTTACTTTTTGAATGTACAATGACAATTTTCCCCTGAGTTTCTCAACTACTTAGAAAGCTACCTTGGCAACGCATACAGTTTGGCACAGTGATCTAAATTTAAAGAATAAAATATGAATAAAAGGAGATACATCATGCACATAGCATCTGTCATGAACCTGAAATCCAGGTACTGAGTAAGCTCTCAAAAGATGCAAATGTCTTAAGATATTACCAACAAACATTGCATATAACCCACATGCACAGTACGTTATATTTTGCCCTTTGAATATGGACTGCGGGACAAACTTAACATTCTTTTATGGAGTGGGAAAGTTTCTGATGTATGCATTGACAGCATCACACAAAGATACACATTTTTCTCTCTCTTATTTTTCTGTCTTGTTCCCAGAACAAACCTTTTTACTGAGCAGCACAGTATCTGGCTGATATGAAAGACCATGAAGTTTGAGAAACCCTGTGATGTGCGGATTTAAAATGAATTATTAAAATTAAACAATAATTGTTTTTTCTTGACCAATCCTAACCTTAATGAAATCATTAGATAGGTTCATGGAGGATTACACAAAGTTATTTATTGTTTTAAGGAGCTGCAGCAGTGCAAAACTTTGCAAAACCTGCCCTAGGTGAATACAGAAATATGGATTTAGAAAAAAAAGCAACAATATTATTAATAACATTTCATCAAACGATACTGCTAGAGTTTGAACCTAATGCTGATTTACGTACCCTTCCTTACACGTATAAGAGACAGTATTCCCAAAGGTAAAGTTGTTTCCAGTCACAACAGCATCTTTAATTACTGGAGGAAGGCCACAAGAAATGATTTCACAATCTGGAGGTGAGCTGCTCCAGTTACCTAAAGCTTCACATACAAGTACAGATGGTCCTTGTAGACTAAAAGAACAAATAAATAAAAAAACAAAGAGTAGATAGTGGGTAAGATAAAAAGTAGGGGGGGAAAAGCTCTTTCTGTCCGAATAGGACAACAAATATTCTTTTTCATTTAAGGATTCGTTGAAATTGTTCAACTTTGATTAACCATCAATCCAGGGGTATATAGAGGTAGTTCTCGACTTACAACCATTGGTTGAGTGACTGTTCGAAGCTACAACACTGAAAAAAAGTGACTGATGACCATTTTTCACATTTATAATTGTTGCAGCATCCTAAAGGTCACATAATTAAAATTTGGATGCTTGGCAACTGGCATGTACTGTATTTATCTTGGTTGCAGTGTCCTGGGGTCATGTGATCACCTTTTGTAACCTTCTGACAAGCAAAGACAATGGGGAAAACAGAGTCACTTAGCTTGTCAGCTTTGGAAGCCATATTAGGAGGCTTCCACACTGCCACCTTCTCCGCCGTGGGAAAGTAGGAGGGGGGAGTTGGTGGCAGGAGATATTAGCCATAATAGCATTCTTCCAAACGGTCACGGTCAGGGCGATCCTGCATCTGGAGAAGGAGTGGTGTAGAGATGGACTAGACGGAGATTGGACCATGTGACCATCTGAGGAGGGAGGAGATGGTTTTGGGGCTTTTGAGATCCTGAGGGAAAACCCAGAACTCTCAGATTCAGATTTTCCCAGAGGTGCCAGTTTACTTGTCTGAATAAATGAAAACTTTGAGAGATAATTGCATCAAAGTTTTTTCTTCGGCGAAGGGTTTTCTGGAACGTTGACATTAACCCGAATTAACCTGACACTAACAGAGAAAATGGAGCTCGGGAGGGCCATGTGTGGCCTTCCCGAGCTCTGTTTTTGCTGGAAGAGGCACTGCGGACCAGTCCTTTGCTGTTTCCAGAGCAGCCCTGTGGGCCAGATCTAAACACCCCATGAGCTGGATCCAGCCCCTGGGCCTTGAGTTTGACACCCCTGGCCTAGAAAGTATGCAGAGAAGAGCAACAAAGATGATGAGGGGTCTGGAGGCTAAACTGTATGATGAACAGTTGAGGGAGCTAAGTGTATCTATCCAATTGAAGAGAAGATTTGGGTGTGTAAGACATGATAACTGTCTTCGGGTTCTTGAGGGGTTGTGACAGAGAAGAGGGGTCTGACTTATTCTCAAAAGAACCAGAGAGCAGGACAAGAAGTAACGGGTGGAAGCTTATTAAAGAGAGATCCAGTCTAGATGCAAGGAGAAATATTCTCACAGAGCAATGAATCAGTGGAATAGCTTGTGTCCTGGAACTGTGGATGCTCCATAACTGGGTGTTTTCAAAAATAGACTGTACAACCATTTGACTGGGATGGTGTAAGGCAGATGTCTACAACCTGTGGCTCCAGAGCCGCATGCTGCTCTTTTGTCCCTCTGCTGTGGCTCCCTATCAGCTGGATCCCACCACTGGCTGTCTCCACCCCTCACCCTCCCCTTCCGGTCACTCCTCGCCTGGCCTGAGAGAGATGAGAGAGAGACAGAGACAGAGAAAGAGAAAGAGAAAGAGACACACAGAGAGATACTTGTTTCCCACAGAAAACACTGAGAGCACAAAACCTGGGTAGGCTTGGCTGGGGGGCTGCCATGTGACTGAGAGTGAGTGATGTTGAGTTGGCCACACCCACCCAGGTTTTGTGGCTCCCG
>JANHFM010005234.1:63111-74178 GCA_032468115.1 Grayia smithii | reverse complement strand
ATCTGCTGTTTTTGAGGAAGATGCTGATTGGTCCAGAATTCATTCTAATGATACTGGAGTTTATTTTCCTAGAGATGATGCTGCTGATGCCAAGCAGCCCAATGGTCAAAATTCATAGGCAAATGCTCCATCCACGAGTTCATCACAATCTCCTGTTCCGTCTTTGCAAATTTCCGATGCTGACACTGACAACGACGATGAAGACGAGGACGAAATGGAGGAAGAATGGACGGATGTTCCGAGATGTTCCAAAAGGACCACAAAGGGAATCCCTCCAAAGCAGTATTTGTGGCAAGTAACAAAAACGTCATTACCTTTGATTTGTAATGTTATACTACCTCCTGACAAGTTCACACAAATCGAACATCTTCCTGAATCAGAGCAAGATAAATAGTACGAGGCAATGCAGGCTGAGTTATTGGCACTCAATGGGTTTACAGAATTAAAAGAAGCCAAATGGTGAGTTGTTGTACAAGGCCAGACTTGTAGCTCAGGGTTTTGCTCAACATTATCCTGAAGACTACACCAATACTTATTCCCCAACAGTTCGGACTAAGAGTGTGAAAATTGCCTTAGCCACTGGAACTATCCTTGGTTTAGAAGTTTTCCAGTTCGACATTGAAACGGCTTACTTACATGCTGACCTGGATGAAGAAATCTATGTGAGAGGTCCTCCAGGATTCTGGCATCAAGAAGGGATACTTGCTTTCTACATAAAAGCCTTTATGATCTGAAACAGACTGGTTTAATGTGGTATTTATGCCTTACTGACAAACTAAATTCACTGGACTTTATTAAGTCCGCAACTGATGAATGTGCGTTTACTAAAAGATCTGACAGTGGATATGAAATAGTTCTTGTTTATGTTGATGATATTGTTTATATTGATCCAAATAAGCAGTTGAGCCAGAATTTTACTAAAGCTTGGCAGAAACATTTCACATTGAAGTCTTTAGGATACATTAACACTTAGGTGTTCAGGTTGCCAAAACTCAGAAGGGGTTTAGTCGCTCACAAGATGATAAAATTGAACAACTTTTGCATCATTGCAACATAAAGGATGCTAAGACATCAACCATACCTATGCAAACAGACTTTCACAACTTAACACATGAACCCTGAGTTCGAAGATCAAACTTTATCATTCAGTCACTGGGTCACTGCTGTACATTAGCAGTTGGACTCGACCTGACATTTCGCTTAGTGTTAATCTCTTGTCATGACACGTAGGCAAGGCAAAACAATTTCATTGGACATGCATTAAGAAATTGTTGAGATATCTAAAGCACACTAAGAGTATGTGTCTTTTGTTAGAACCTACACACACTGATTATGCAGAGTTATGTTGTTATGCAGATTCTGACTGGGCAAGTGATAAGAAGTCGCGTAAAAGTACTTCAGGTTATATCATGTTTTTGAATGGTTGTCCTCTTTATTGGCATGTGCGTAAACAGAATTTTGTTTCTTGTTCATCTACTGAAGCTGAATATGCTTGTGTTTCAGATGTATGTAATTCACCAATGTGGTTTGATGCTTTAGTCACAGATATCTGGACACACCCGATTTTGCCGATCACCATGATGGAAGACAACGAATCTGTGGTTCATATTTCCGAAACACGTTTCACAGGGTCTAAATCCAGACACATTGACATTCATTATAAAAACATAAAGCAATTGATAAAACAAGGTTTTGTTAAATTACAATATGTGCCTACACATGATCAGGTTGCTGATATGCTCAACAAACCACTTCCTGCAGCTCAGCACGAGTATCTGTGTAAAAGGATATGCCTTATCTGATTGTCTGTTTGTTGCCTAACTGGCAAAGAAGAGGATTGTCACTGCGTTATTTTGTTGCCAGCTTGCTCCAACAAGGTTTGGCGTTTGTAGGACAACTTATTTTTGTAACCAGGGTGATTGTCACATGACCCTGCTATATTTTGGTTACACACCTGGCTTTATACTTTATGCGCATGTACGGAAGAACAATCTTTTTTTTCCTTTCTATTTTCCTTTTCCTTTTTCTTCTCTCTGTACGACTCACTGGTGAGCTTTGCAATAATGTAGGCAATTAGTATTTTCACTTTTTGTTTCTAAATAAAGTTATTAGAGTGTACTTCGGGTTTTGTTTTAATTATGTTTGCATGCAATGGAGAAAACAAGATTTGCCAACCTCTACCAGACAAGGAGTTGGTGATAATTTGAGAATACTCCTTCATAGTTTTGAAGAAGGACAGGGAGATGTTCCAGGCTCTAATTTATGCTCTGTCAGTTACTGAAAAATCCCTATTCCTCCCCACTCCAGAGAAGGATACTGCAAAATCCCCATTCCCTCCCCACTCCTGGGGAAAGGGTATTGCAAAATCTCCATTCTCAACCCACTCTGGGGCTAGCCAGAGGTGGTATTTGCCAGTTCCCCAAACTACTCAAAATTTCCACTACTGGTTCTCTGAACTACTCAAAATTTCTGCACCAGTTCTCCAGAACCTGTCAGAACCTGGTGGATTTCACCCCTGATTTTTCCAGATTAGGAAAATATAGAGAAAAATGTAAATCTGTCTGCTTGCATGTGGAGATTTGGCAGAGTGAGCCCATACATAACATGACTTGATGCAAGCAGAGACTATTATTAGCCAGATAGGAATAAAATGTAATTAGCCGCTTCATAAACTGGTCAATGATACTGTTCTATTAATCCTGAAATGGTAAGAAAAAGCAGACAACTATAGCTACAGTTCGTTAGAAAATTAGAAACAGGGAGAATGATAGGATTCTTCCTTTAACAGCTGGAATAAAAGGAGCAATGTATGTGATTATAGGCTTTGCATGTAGCTACCATTTGATAGATGGTCATTTTATTCACTCATTTCCTATTACACGTATGTTTCTCTCTTTTTCTCTTTGACATTTTCTATTTCTGCTAGACTGTGTGAAATCATATGCTAGATAATTTTCCATAAGGATTAGCATTGGCCATTATTTTCCTCAGATAGATGCACAATTCTGCCCAACAAAAAAACTAAAATGCCCCCCCACCTTTATGAATTACCTGACTCCCAACTGTTAAAAATATAATTAAGGCATCTCTTCTTGCCTTTTGCATAAACTACTTTACAATGCGACCGTCAATTGCATATTTTCTTCAACAAGATCTTTGCTTCCTTCCTTGCTTGCTTTATGCAGGCAGAGATATAGAAAATCTTCCAGAGTTCCAGGAGACAATGTAAACTAAACAAAAGCTATTTCCTATAATCTTTCTAGGAGAAACAGAGAGAATTACATTGTTCTCCTGAGAGCACACCTGATCACATCTCATTTTTACAGAAACCCTAATGTTACTGCTTTGTTACATGACACCAAACAATAGCACACAGGTATCTTGATCAATGAATGTGAAGGAAAAAAAAGTGACAAGAAAATTTAAGTTTCACATATGTTACTCTCATCACATAACAAAAGAGCATTTCAAATTCTAGCTGTCAAAAGCTGGCAGCAAGGCTCAAATGAAGCCTGTGGTCCCATTCACACACCTTCAACAGCTAGTTCAATATTGAGATGAATTCAAAGATCAAACTCAGCCCACACTGGGGCAGGAAAGGGTGAGTTTTGGCCAAAGCCGGATTTAGTTTGAGTTAAATGTCCAGTTAGTTGTGCTGTACATCCAATCAAGACTCCCAAGAAAAAGTTGAAGACATAGATGTAGAAACCTTTTCCATGATGTAATTCACAATCAGGACCTGGAAACCAAGAACACAATCCAAATCCATAGGTAGCTTATATTACCAGGCCAAAATCTTAGCTGTCTGCCTAAATAAGGAGTATGTTTTGATCTTGTCAATATAATAAGGTGCTACCAGGATCACCAATAAGGAAATATAGCTAAGTTATGTTTGTTATTGTCCCACCTTCCCCAACTTGGACTCCTAGGAAAGAAGGACCCTTGACTTCATTTGTACCAAGGCTGTACTTTTACTAAAAGCTAAGTGGTTACAATACAGTACGGCAAAGCCAGAACAAAAAAAAAAAAATACATGTGAAAGGTTCCTCATTAACTTTCTCCTTCCTGTTCTCTCCCCCCCCCCCGCGTTATCTCCCTATTGTCCAATTACATTCCAAAGACTTGTTTTGGTAACAGTCCCTGCATCGGCAGACTAGATGGTGAACCATTACATTCCACTCCCAGGCATCTGGCCTTGGGATGCTGAACCAATGTCTTGGGAAAGCACATTTGAGTAGTTTCTGTTTTCCCCTCCCAGCAACTCCCTCCTTCTTCTATGGCAAGCTGGCACTAGCAAAGCAAGGCTGAAGTGAAGGATGGCAGTTGTGACAGTTGTGCAATCAGGACCTGTGAGATTTGGCACAGATGCTCCAAGTGATGAGCTACTGAACACTTTTTGCATGACAGTTTAGAATCTTTAGTTCTTATAGGATGGTCGGTAGGTTTTTCTGAACAGGGAGGACTGCATGCTTCTTATTCAGATAAACCTACAGTACCTAAAACAACAAGAATTTCCTGAATTCTGTGTTTTTTTACAAATAATCTTTAGAGCATTACATTTTTTAAAATGTAATATAGCTTATTTAAAATAATAATACAATTTTTCCCTCTCAGGTCTGTGTTTCCCAAGTCATGCTTCTTTTCTTTCTTGATTCTTCTTTGTTGTATAACATTGTTCCTTTCTTATTTAGTATTATGAATTAATTAAAAGTTGATAGATGAAGGACCACGCAAATCACTTGATCTGGACAAGGTAGAAAAAGACAAAAAGTGATTACAGTCATTAAAGATGAGAATTATATGTAATTCTGAATATATAATTGACCAGTTTTAAAATGTGTACTCTTACCAATATTATAATCCCAAAAAACTACATAATGAAGTTATAAACATCCTGGCCCCAGAGGTGAGGAAGCCCCCAGTCTTTTGGCCTTCCACAAAGGGGTTAAAACTTAGCTCTGCAACCTTGCATTGGGGGAACAGAGGACTACACAATGATGGGGATGGCTAGCCCTTTAAGAGCTACCCTCACTTGTAACACTCCATTAAATGGCCATCAAATGATTTTTGATGTTTAATTATTCTATAAATTTAATTTTTTAAATTTGAATTAATTTTTAATTTAATACAATTTTAATGTTCATTTTATATGTATTTTTATTTATTATATTATATGTGTACATTATAATATATTATATTATTATATTATAATGTACATTGCCCAATGCTCTTCTTTGAGGGAGATGGGTAATTTAGAAATATGAAAAATAAATAAACAAACAAATAGGTAAATAAATTTAATAAATAGGTAAATAAATGTTATTGTGTCACAAATTCTTTACAGCAATCATTAATTGCTACTTTGTTGATAAGATTAAAAAAATAATTCTGGACATGAATAGTAGTAAAGAATCAAAATTTGATGGGTTTCTTGTGGGATTATGTAAAATATCTGCTTTATAGATTTTACAGACCTGTTTCTAAATTTTAACAATTATACAATAGAGCTTTTTTAATGTGTTATCTTATTTTCTAAAGCATCTAACCATCTATCATGGTTACATCAAAACCAGTTAAAGATCATACTTTGTGTCTTAATTATTTGTCCCATTTCATTGATTCCTGTAGATATTAAAATCTTAACTGCTGTTTTACCAATAGAGTTCAACAAACGGTTTTTGTTATAGTGACACTCATTAATGTATCAAGTAAGTCTGTAGAAATTGCATTACAGGAGAACTTGTTGTACACCTTCTGTCAGGGGTCCACAGCCCCCAGGCCACAGCCCACTACCGAGCCATGAGCTGTTCATGAGTCTGCCATGAGCCTGGCGTGCACATCCCCACTTGCATGAGCAGTGGCAAGCGCATATGCTCCATTTCCATGAGTGGTGGGCTCACGCAAATAAAGCTGGGCACATGCGCTTGCCATCTATTCGCACAGAAGTATCCTCTCCCCCCCCCCTCTGGCCCACAAAGCCAGAAAGTTTGGGGAACTCTGTTCTAAAGCATGAGACACAGGCAAAGATGTTCATGGGAACAAAACCTTTTGATATTTACCATCAAATAACTGCTAAGTGCAGCAAATTTAACTAGCACAAATGTTCTTCAGTCTGTATGCTTGATTAAGGATTGGCAACAATCACATGGTTTAATAATAAGAGAAAGGCTTCAAAATTTGATGCCATAGCAATAGTTTGCTGTCATAAATCTTCTCTTTCAATAACCATTTTTGCTTGATCAGTTACCAATTAAAAATAAAACAGTTTTCTGTTATCTTGAATTGTAACCTTTTATATAATTTCTAGTACAAAATTTGGAACGGCTATACTCAATACAAATTCTCCATACTGGACCCTCTGAAATATTAACATGAACACCTGGACTATTCTTTGTTCAAAGAAGACTAGATTACACATTCCTATCACTGCTGCATTGATTTGAATAATGCAATCTATTATTTCTGAAAAATCTGATCTTTTTTTCTCATGCTAAATTGATGTTATGAGCCATCCCAGAATCTAAAACTGAATTTAAAAAACATTGTGTTATACATTTTTTTTATGGATGTTGGGCTTTTTACCATAGTCTAAGTAGTCTAATTAGTGAATTATAATGCTGTGTTTTTATTATTTTGTATGTTAAAGGGAAAACATTAATTTACCTTTTCGGAGCTACTGGCAATATTTACAGATATAACATTGGTAAGACATGTATTTTTCAGTATAGATCAGTGGTGGGTTGCCCCCGGTTTGGTCCAGTTCGCGCGAATAGGTAGTGGTGACGCTGTGACGTCACCGAACCGGTTCGCAGCATCCTGGACCCAGGCCCACCCGCACGCCCAAACTTACCTTTTTTTTCCAAAATTGCCAAAATTAGCATTCTGCGCATGCGCAGAGAGCTTTTTCGGCGATTTTTTTTTGGGAAAAAAGTTTCTGCGCATGCGTGGTAGCGCAGTTTGCGTGTGTGCGTGAGCGAAGCGAGCGCACACGTGCAAATTTCACACGCGCACATGCGCGCACACAAAGAGAACCAGTAGTGAAGGTGGGTAGAACCCACCTCTGGTATAGATGTTTAAGAATCAATATTACTTAATTGAGTGAACACTTGATACTACTTGCAAGTTAGGAAAAGTTGCTTATAGTTGTAGGATCCGTAAGGATGATTACAATGAAATACATTAAACATCCATTCATTATACAAGCACATTCATACTTTTATGTAAAACCTAAATACATACATATATGCATGTACTATATTTTTTTCTTTTTGATTTGATCTATTAAACTAAATAATAAAAAACAGAGACAGACATCTTTATTTAATATATAGATTAAGGATTTAGATTAGCAAGCAAGATAGAATAATAAAGATACAAGCATCTTGGAAAATTGCTTATAAAGTCTCTATTGGATGGTGTAAAGATGAAGATCAACAGCTTATATTGTGTCTGATAAAGAAATGGCAATCCCCAGCCAGGGGTGAAATCTAAATTTTGTTACTACTGTTTCTGTGGGCGTGGCTTGGTGGGCGTGGCAGGGAAAAGGATACTGCAAAATCTTCATTCTTACCCCCCTCCAGGGGAAATTTCCATTCCCACCCCACTCCAGAGGAAGATATTGCAAAATCTCCATTCCCACCCCACTCTGGGGCCAGCCAGAGGTGATATTTCCCGTTCTCCAAACTGCTCAAAATTTTCGCTACCGGTTCTCCAGAACCTGTCAGAACCTGTTGGATTTCACCCCTGCCCCCAGCACAGATCTTTTGATATGGGCCTGATACAATCCCAGTGTAATGTACACATTAGCAACCTGATCAAATGTTCTGGAAAGCTGAAGCTTCCATTTTATGAATGAATATCCATGTTTATATTAATTCCTGTTATCTTGCACATGTTTGACAAACTAAATAAATAATAATAAATAATAAATAAATAGATTACTCCATTAGGCAACAAAATGTAGAGCTTCTTCTTCAAAGCTTATTTTCCTCTGAAGTTTTCAGCCTGCATATTTTGCAAAGAACGTCTGTTAGCAAATATAATAATGCTGCAGAAGCATAGCCTCAATTAATGTGGGTATTGGACATATTTCTAAACACAATATGATTATAACCTTTGGACATGACCGAGTAGTTGTTGGGTAGGCAGCACCACCTGTTGAAAAATGCTCACGAACTGTAACTGTAACCTAAATTACTTTGAGAGAATCAAATCCATTGGGTTAAATTTGGGTGCTCACAAGACATTAAAACTAGAATGCACCTTATGTATTCTTAATTTTGTAATTGTTATATTAAGGAATATCATTTCTAAAATAATTGAAGTGAGTGGTGATCTTACTTTCTCCCCTTTTCAAAATGAGAAAACAATTTCGTGGAACTGTCAACATAGCACAACTTACTGAGGAAGCTGTTTTACTTAGTAATTAAAAGAAAAAAAATACTGCAGTAAGGGTTTTTTTGTTTTTTTTTGTACGGTAATAAATATAATTTACAAAATAAAAAGAAAATAATTTCCATGTATGACTTCCATGAAAATCCTTGTCTACTTTTATTTGGCAGCTACTCTTTTATAAGGAGCAAAAAAATCCCCAGATAATCTGATCTCAGAAAGAACCAAAACATTTTGAATTTATCCTGCTTTTATAAAACCATTTAGAGTAGGAATATCTTCTGTTTTACAGCTATAAGCACCAGGTGATATTTTTGTTCACAATCATTTCAGAGAAAACTCAGAGAAAACTCAGAGAAAAACAAGTTATCCTCCAATGGTGCTTAAAACTCCTGAAGTTTTTATAGTATGAAATTAAAGACAACAAAAGCCAGGGCTTGTTCTCCCTGGCTGCTCAAGTTCATCATTTTGCTTTCATTGCTTTAGATAACAGCAACCTTTGAAAACACAGATCAAAAACAGACAAAAGAAAGCAAACAATATTTAAAAGCAACAATATATAGATATCATACAGGCAGCATTTAGAAAATATTCTGCTACAAGATCATCCTGGTTTAATGATTAGCCATAAGGTGAACTGGTGGAAAACCTTTCATATAAATCTTTCAATGGAAGATAATATGTGTAGCTCAGGGTTGAATTGTGGGGTTCTAGGTGTTCTTTAAGTTTGGTTGTTTGCTTGCAGACACTTCATTACCCAGTTCAGTAACATCATCAGTGTGAGTCCAATGTGAGTTGGTTAATGAAATGTCTGTAAGCAAACAACCAAGCTCAGAGATCAGCAAAAAAACAGCCACCCTCTAATACAAAGGTTTGTAATGTTTGCTCATGAAAAGCATAAATATTTTCATAGATACAGATTTCACTAAATTCAATGGATCTCATGTTTCAATTTAGTATTATATGAGTGGTCTTTTTATTTAGATAAATTCAAAATATTATAGCAGCAAAAATGGATCCCTGCTACTGTTCTCAACTTATTTTGTGGAGATAGTAAATTATACAGAGGCAAACAGAAGAATTCAGGTCTGCTAGTGAGAGTTTGCATTAATTATCACCCCATTGACATTTTAACATAGTGATAATCTTTTTCCCATATTTCTAGAATTCAAATGTTGTCTAATGACCAATGTAATAGTATGTAAATGTATCAGCAAGCTGTCCCATAGAAAACTGCTTGCTGATATGTATTAATGAGAAAGGGTGTTGCCTAGCAAAGCACTCTTTTCCATTTCATTTATTACTAGGAAGATAAAAATCAGTTCCATTTTTCTTTCTACAGTTTTATCACAAACAGATTCTAAATGTTATAATTTTTCATTAAACATGTGCTGTTGCCATGACCTATTTCTGTGTACTCTCGTTAGGTGTCTAACCATTTTTCTTTGCCTATCTATGCTTTTCATGATTTATAAGTAATAAATGGTAAAGCAGTCTGTATATGTGTGTGTTTGAATACAAAGGACGGATAAATCCTTTTGCTAACCCAATTTAGGCATCATGATGTCCATTATCATAATGTGTGACACATGCTTCTCAGCCTCCTTGACCTACTTTTTTCCCCAAAAATAAAAAGCTTCAGGCAAAACTAAAATTGGATTCTGATAACCTGCAAACCACCAAACAGCTTCTTACATCATTTTTATGTAGAATGCACTGGACGTTTATGTGGGCCCCATATATAAAAGTTAGTAGCTCACTTTCACACCTTTGTTGGAACTGTTCATCTGCCTACAGTAAAAAATAATACTATACCAGGAAAATATTAAAAAGTTTGGATTAAACAGATGATGTAATATTTAATATAATCAACTGTTTAATATATTTTCAGAATCCAAATTTGCCCACTCTTCCAAGATTTTGGGAACTTTTAGATTAACAACTGCCCACATAATTTCCCCACCATGTAGTTAGAGATGAAGAAGCTTCCATATGACACACTTAGTTAAATCATTTAAATCCACTTAAAATCCACATTTAATCCACTTAAAATAAAAAGAGGCTATGTGGATTACACACTCCCAGCAGGTGCTAAATTAGTTTTGTCCTAGCTCTTGTTTCTTAACCTAAATTGTTTTTATCAGCTCCTTTCTCATTCTCTTTGTCAACATTCATGTATAAAACATCAGGTATGAAATGAATCTTGGAATAATGCTATAATAACTATAGCATGGACATAATTTTATCCCAAGCAGCTGTGGGACACTCCGATCATTGCATGATTCACCTTGTACCTGCTTATAGGGAAAGGCTTAAAACCACAAAACCAACAATTAAATCAGTGAAGACCTGGACTGAGGAGGCAAAATTAAAGCTATAGGCTTGCTTTGACTGCACTGGTTGGAATGTTTTTGAAAGTACCTCTGCAGACTTAGATGAACTCATTGATACTGTAACATCATATGTCAGTTTCTGTGAAGACCTATGTGTACCAACCAGGAACCTGAGAATATATAGCAAGAACAAACCTTGGTTCACAGCTAAATTCAAGCAGCTACGTCATTCCAAAGAGGAAGTCTACAGAAAAGGTGATAAAACACTGTACAATCAGGCCAGAAATGTATTAACAAGGGAGATCAGAGCAGCAAAAAGAAGCTACTCTGAAAAGCTAAAGAA
>JANHFM010005234.1:49692-63011 GCA_032468115.1 Grayia smithii | reverse complement strand
TGTAACCTTGTTGCTGGTAGCCTTAAGATTTTTACTGACTGTTTCCTAATATGATTCAATTGCTTATTTGTTCCCTACGACTATCATTAAGTGTTGAACCTTATGATTCATGACGAATGGGTCTTTTTTTTTATGTAGAGAGAGTATGCACCAAGACAAATTCCTTGTGTGTCCAATCACACTTGGCCAATAAAGAATTCTATGTCTATTCTATGTCTAATGCTATATGTCGTATGGTGATCTGGGATTTTCTTGGACCACTATAGACAAGCAGCTACATTCATAAATATTGTCTCAAATGTGCATTTTAAAGAGGCAACTGGACTTTCTTGTTTTTCTTTAAGACGTTTCGCTTCTCATCCATGAAGCTTCTTCAGCTATGACTGGATGGTGGGGAATAGAAGGATTTATTCTCCTTTCAGACAGCTGATCATTTGCATTCTCTTAGAGAATCATTGAGGACACTTGGAGGTTTTTCTGTGTCCTCAGGGTCACTTGAGAAGTGCAAATGGGTTTGGAGCCTCTTGAAAAAGCTCCTTGACCTGAATGACTGAGAATACTGTAATAAATAATTAATCTATAGAGTTGCCACAGATTTTGAGTGGTATTGGGATAACTGGCATCAGTTCTCACACCATTGCAAAACAACTAGGTAAAATTCACAGACTATAAACCTGTTCACAAACAACAAAAAATATCTCAAAATCTGCCCTGTTTTTTTTTTCCAAGTTTTCTTCTACTAAAAAAGACATTACTGGTTTTTTTACATTTATTTTCAGGAAGCTAAGAATTTCTTTATAATTCTTTCAGCATTGTTTTGTTAACTAATTATACTCTGCAAGGTGGCAGAAAATCTTCCTTCTGAAGTTGTCATTTTTTGTTTTACCTCTTTCAATTATCTTGAAGGCACTGGTTTCAGACTGCCAGTCTGAAAACAGACTGGTTTTAGGTGATCCTTTGTGATGGTTTTACCCCAGATAGGACTCTATCTAGCTTATGAATTTTCATAAAGTGCTGGGAGACTTTTGAAACTTTTTCCCCCTGATCTAAGTGACCAATTCTGACAGGCCCATTGCTGCTGACCAGCTATAAAAGTCTAGAAACTCTTAGCAACTGGTCAAACTTTTCTATTTTTAATGTAAGAACTTTCATTAATGAGATATAATGAAATCAGCCCTTCAGGATTGTGTTATCAGTTCCTGCAGCCTTATTGAAGGCAAAATGTGTCAAAAGGGAGACAGTTCAGCAAGAAACAAACAGAATTAGACAAAATGTCAGCAAACTAAATTTCAGCATTGTCAGAAACAAAGATCCTTTTCTGAATCATATGCTGATATTCAGCTACTACACAGATGCTTTTTTCACATTACTATACTATATATACAATTTTCTCGTCAAGAATTTAGTTTCAAGTGACATAGGCAACCTTTATTCTGATGGATGCAGCAAATTTGCTTTAGGCATTTCTAACCTATCAACATCTTATAACCACTCAGAACATCAGCTACTATGTTCTTAAGGGAAAAAACAGTCAAAGGGTTTATACAATTGCATATTCCATGTTTTTTCTCCAGGTCTTATTTCACTTACAACAATCCACAGTAAGTATCATTCTTATGAAGAAAATTACATTCCTAATACAGAATTCAACATTTTGTAAAAACATTAGCAGGTTTTGTTTTATATATCATTATTGCATTATCAGAAGCTTCAAAATGACCATAGAACTATGCATCATATAAACATAAATACTGTGTTGTTTTTAAAGCATCATGAATAAACTTGAATCTGCAATAATTATAGGTGTGGTGATAAACATTCACAAACTATAGGCCAAAGCTTACGGAAGCTTTGTACAGCCTACCTGTACAGAAGGTGAGTACAGCCTACCTGTTCCTAATTGGCTTGATGATGGGGGTTACATAATATATAATGAAAGATCCTTGATTATCTCTGAGCTTGATTATTTTCTTGCAAATGTTTCATTACCCAAACTAGGTAACGTCATCAGTGCTAGTAAGGAGTGGGATTTGCTCTCAGTTTATATTCTAGTCATTGATGGGAGTGGTCTTGGTGATTCTTTGTTTGGGCTGTTTACTGTTAACTTGTTTGGCACTTCCGTGATGTCTGATATTGATTTTGATGTTAAGCTATACTCATCTGGAACACGGGTGGGTTCTACTTACCTTTACTACCGGTTCTCTTTGTGCACGCGTGCGCAAAGCAAGCATGTGCACTTAAAGCGCGCCACCGCACATGCGCAGTAAGTTTCTTCCCGAAAAAAACCTCAAAATGAGTGATCTGCACATGCGCAGAGCGCGATTTTCAAAGTTTTTACGAAAAAAAGTAAGTTCAGGCGCGCGGGTGGGTCCGGGTCTGGGACGCGGAGAACCAGTTCGGTGATGTCACGACGTCACCGCTACCGGATCGCACGAACTGGACCAAACCAGGAGCAACCCACCACTGATCTGGAATTTTGTTGCTGGAGGTGTTTTGGTCTTTTTGTTCTCTTTTGTCTTGTTGATTGTCTCTTTCACACTATTTGTAGTTGCTGTTTATATCTAAGTCTATTGCTAATTTGTCAGAATGCCAGGCTTCCAGAAATTGTCTAGTGTTTTTGGACTTGGCTTGTCTAAAATGGTCATGGTTTCTACTAAAATAGTCTTCTAGTGAAACAAATTCACGAACATCAACCAGAATTAGAGGAAATGATGCAAAATCTTTAATCTGACTCTCAGATATTGCTGCTGAGATTCTTCTATGGTAAACTCATAGCATGTGTAGTGGCAAAAAACTTTTCATATGCAAGATGCCTTTTCTCTTTCTTCTACATTTAAAGTTATCTTGCAAGTTATGAAGGTAAAGATAATACATCGGGAGATTTCCCAAGAAGGCATTTTTCTGAATACTTTTACCCATGGTTGATGATCCTGAGGCAGGAAAAGGGGCGATACATATGAAGTAAAGCTTAGAGATATAACAAAGAGGTAATTGAACCTCAGGTAGATGGAGCAAAATAAGACTACTGGATACAGGGAAATTACCAGTCTAGGAATTCTGCATGACTATAAATTTTTTAAAAAGACCAGCTTTGTTTTTGTTCAGATAAATCAACATGGATATAGGGGAAATGATCCAGTCCTTGAAAAATCAACAACATTTTGGATGCTGGGATTCGAAATTTATTCTGAACTAGGGAAAGAACTTTTGAAAGTCACCTCAGAGAAGATCACTTAAGCTCCAAAAGTACAAATGATTTATTTTGTCAGTCTGGGATTCAGTCTTATGTTGCATGCATTGTATAAATTTCATTATATGTCAGTTGGTAATGAGATTAGTAGTGTTACTTTGTAGCAAGAAACTGAACATCATTATAGTTCAATATGTGTGTTGATATACATTTTCCTCCCATGTCTGGAATAGCTAATAGCTAATAGCTGATTTTAAAGGCAAAATCAGACCTTTAGTTTTCAAGTAGCTCAAATTTCAATAAACTATGACTTTAGACCTCTTTTAGAGATCAGAAATCTATTGAAGAAAATTTACTGAAAGTGAATGCTGAGAGTAATTTGTATTATGGTGTATATGTCTATGGAGATTCCCAGTCATCCAGGTCATGGTTGTCCCAAAGGTGCTTTTTTAATGTGGTATACGCAGGATAATGCAGTGAGCCATGTGCAGATCTGTACATTGTGGAAACAAAACAACCACTGCATAAACGCACGTCACAACACAGAACAAACTAATCAGGACTACATTCAGCAGTCCATCTGCATTTAAAAGACAAAGGCTACTCTTTTGAAGAGAGCAAAGTTCACATTTTGGACAGAGTGGACTGCTGGTTTGAAAGAGGGGTCAAAGAGGGCATTTATTCAACATTGAACAGAGGGGGAGGGATACGTCATCATCTATCTCCAGTCTATAACACAGTCCTTTCAACAGTTCCAAGAAAGCTACACAGCCATTTGCACCAGTCAGGAGACCTCCAGGTGGCCTTAATGACTCGTTAAAAGAATGCAAATGACCAGCTGTCTGCAAGGAGTATAAATCCTTCCATTCCTCACCATCCAATCAGAGCTGAAGAAGTTTCTTGGATGAGAAGCAAAATGTCTTTGAAGAAAGAAAGAAAAAAAAGTCCAGTTGCCTCTTGAAAAGCACCTTTGGGACATTATGGGATATAATTGCAAAAGGGATTCCCATATAACTTTCTTAGAGTTCAAAGACACTCTTTAGTGCAACACAAGTTCACTAAAGTCTTCCCTCACCATACTGTTCACAAACACACCCATAAGATTGTATTATATTCTAGTGAAAAGTGTAATTTAACATTTGATTTAAACATGACAGATTTTTCTGTATTTGCAAAAAAAATCTATTTCTTCAACTATGTTGTACAAAACCATAAGAAAAGACTCCTACAAACTACCATAAAGTATACATTTAATAAAAATTAAATGAATTAAATACAAGCTTACACTGCCAGTTTTCTAAAAGGCTTGATTTTATTCCACATTCTTCAACCAAATTCTGGTGTCTCCTTCTTTCTATCATTCAGGAAAGTTCAGAATAAGCAAAAATAATTCCCCAATTTAAATTTGAGATGTCACTAGTTAAGACTTCAGGACCTTTAGTAAATCATGTTGAATAACCATTCACTGAAAAATGTAGTAATTTTTCCCTTGCTTAAGAAAGGAATACTATGTTTTTTTGTTCCATGTTCCTGTTAATGTCCAATTATGCTTTTAATTGTTAGGGTTCTAAGTCTGAGGGCTTTTCGAAATATTTTATTGAATCTTGTTCTTATTATCACTTTTAAATTAATTTCAACTTATAATTTGTTTTAACAATGGATATGCATGGTAGAAAATCTATAAAATAAGACAAAATTTTTAAAAATAGTAATAAAATACAGCAATAAAATCAGCTGATTTTTGACTTTACTTGATGGTTTAATGAAAGAAGAAATCGTTTAGTTAAATGGCATACTTTCATTTGTGAACTATATAACCTATTTTCTTCTCATTCTATGCATTATTGTTATTGCCACATTTTTTAAAGAAGCCACATTAATTATTTACATGAAGTTTTATCTGTAAACTTCCTTGAATCTTTGCACCACCTTGACTACAAGAATAAAATGACACATTTGCTGCACTACTCCTAAATAAATTTGGGATTGTGTATTATTTAGTTGTACAATAATAAATTGATAAAGAAAAGTTAATAAAATGAATATCTGCATCTACATTCCTATCTGGCCAAGTACTGTCTGATTCAATAAGTTTTCATTTTTAATGATATAAAAGTGAAGGTGAATTACCACAGTGGGATATGATATTGATATGACCTATTTGTCAAAGTTGGTGAATTGATATGTTTGAAAGATAAGACCCCTGACTGAGCAAGCTGAAAAGTGCTGCCGAAAAATGTATTTCATAATATTTTGGCCTATGCAGCATGTTGAGAGTGACCCTTTGAAGGTGACATATCACATAACAATTCTCACAACAGATTATCATGTGAACTGGATAATTGTGCTTAGGTGGAAATAGATGGAAAATGTGAGAAAAGTTTTAAGGTGGAAGTGATGAAATATTTATAGACTGGGTCAAGACTTTTAGTAGTTTTAACAGTATGGGAACTACAGTATTGTCTTTTATATACCACTTAGAACAGAATATGGCAAGTGGTTGGCATTCCACCACAATTCTGTTGGAATTCAAACTCAGCCTAGCTAACCAAATATAAATTCAGCTTTTAATTTAGAAAATGAACAAGAATAGTGGTGAACCTGCATTTGTTTCTAACTGCCCCAGATATCTGTATTTTTAAAACCTCAAATATCATTGAAGCCATAGTAGTTAGAATGCAGTATTGCAAGCTAATTCTGCCAACAGCCAGGAGTTCAATCCTGATCAGCTCAAAGTTCTGCAGATTCAGCCTTCCATCCTTCTGAGATTAATAAAATGAGGATCCAAATTTGTTGGGGTCAATATACTGACTCTGGAAACTGCTGATAGATAGTGCTATAAAACACTATGAAGCAGTTTATAAATCTAAATGCTATTTTGTTCAGCTCTCAGGTATGCTAACTGTTGCATCATCCTCTATCAGTGATAGGGACACTGGACTATTGGGTCCTGTATCTTGGTTCCAGAGGTGAGCACCAGCTGCAATACTACTGAATGACTGAATTGATACAGTCTTCCACTTGGCACAAAGGATTTATTTATTTAAAACATTTATAGAGCCATCAATCTTGTACCAAACTCTGGGCTGTTTGAACTCCAGTTTACAATAAAAATATTAAGAAGACTTGTCATCGACCATAGCCAAACTTTTACATGCAGCCCAGTCCATAAACAAATTCATCTCAGCAATGTCACACTGTTCAAGAACGTGGGTGGAAACCAAATCTTGAATGCTTTTGGGAGGCTTAAAAAGGATTAGGGTTAGGAGAACCTCAGGGAGAAATGTCTTGCATAGGGTGGGGGCTATTAGGAAATGGATGTATGCTTCCTGCATCCCATAAAATGTCAACACTTAAGGGAGGGGATTAGGCAGGTACCCACCGTATCCAATTTGGTAAGAAACCCTAATACTCTTAGGGAAGGTGGTCCCACAATTAACCTGATTTCATATAGGTATTTCAAGGTAATAATCACCGCCTTGAATTGTACTGTATTGTACAATTGTGCATTGTGTATATTATTATTATTTTATTCATTAAACATGAAACTCAGTCAACTGAACAGTTAAAGATGTTTAAAGATTATTATTACTATTATTATTATCTTCTATTCATTAAACATGAAACGCAGTCAACTGAACTTTTAAAAATGTGTCACAAATACGATTGACTAGTGCTAATGGTTGATATGGGTTGCTGCAGTGTCCTAGGTATCAACCAAATATCTTCTTAAAATTGATGATGATGATGATTTGCTTGAACTGTCAAGAAAATGAAATAGTCATAAATGTATAATAGAAAATAAGTCAATATGGCCAAAGTTTTAGTTATATAGCAGAGGTGGGTTCTACTTACCTTTACTACTGGTTCTGATGAAGCACGCGCTTTGCGCATGCATCGAAGCGCACGTTCGGTGCACGCCGAACAAGCACTCCACGCATGCACAGTAGTTTTTGAGGGAAAAATGCAGGTGGGCCCAGCTCCTGGTCGCGGAGAACCGGTTCAGTGATGTCACAGCGTCACCGCTACCAGATCACGCGAACCAGCCTCAACCGGGAGCAACCCACCACTGTTACATAGTAACATCCCTGTGTATCCCTAGGAAGATGAACACCAACTTTCACTTCACTTTAAATTGTATGGGAAGGGAAGGAAAGTTCCCTGTTGCTAAGACAACCGAGCTTCCTTGGCAGTATATGGGCTTGCTGCCTTGTTACATAGTATAGAATAGTGAGTTCCTTGTTCCTTTTGAATCTTCTTCCTTACTCTTTAGAAGGCACAACATTCATTTCTGAAGGCATACCATTCCAATTAAATAGCTTTCTGATTCTCACCGTTAATTGGCATACATCTCTTAACTCATAGCAAAAAGGTTTCCTTAAAACAGAAAAAAAAAAGATTCCATGGACCCATGGAATTTGTCAGAACCATTACTACTGTGAGCTGCCCCGAGTCCTTCGGGAGAAGGGCGGCATATAAATACAATAAAATAAATAAATAAATAAATACCAGTGTTGGGTTGCTCCCAGTTTGGCCTGGTTTGCGCGATCCAGTAGCGGTGACGATGTGAAGTCACCGAACCGGTTCTCTGTGCCTGGGAGCTGGGCCCACCCGTCCATCCATACCTTATTTCTGTTCTTTTTATCCAAGTAGTTAAGCCCAGCTGAGGCACGGCAATCCTATGAAAAGCGCCCAGCAGCCGGCCTTAACAGCTCTGTTCATGCACAGAGGGTTTTTTTTAGCTGTTTGCCAAGCTACAGATGATAATGTATTTAGCGCGCATGCGTGGAACGCCCATTCAGTGTGCATGCGAGCGAAGCGAGTGGTAAAGGTAAGTAGAACCCACCCCTGATTACTACCAATTTGTTTGCATTTAACACAAACCTTTTCTATGAATCATGGAATGTCATACTACAGACTTTTGGATTTTAAATAGGTAATGACTATCATAAATAAGTTGAAGTTGACTCTTAGTTACAACACTGAGTTCATTCACATAGTTTTCTTTACAATAATACAGAAGTGATGTTTCCCATTACTTTTGTTCCAAACATTTTTTTTTCAATCCAGTCGAACTCTGGTAGTATCCCAAACAAGCATTCCCAGATCCAGTCCTTTTACAAAAAGATCAGGGTTTTTCAAATAATGTTCTTTGGATCCCTCTGGAGTATAAGTGCAATATGCAAGACACACCTCTTGGGACATAAGTACCTGGAATTATGTTTTATGAATTTTAAAAAAATGTTAACCATTGTTTTTGGGGGGTTCCAGAACAAAGCAAACTGATAATATTCATTTGCCCTGAAAGGGAAAATTTTCATCATTAAACTTATTTGTCAAGACTTACATAAGGCCATATTTTTAAAATTTTAGGAGTGGGATTTGCTGAACTGTTATTTCTACTGAATATAGGCAGAATGCCTGCCTAATGGCTGTAGTTCATTGCCATTTTACAAGCACCTTTGTCTACAGAAAATATTCTAACCTGCAGGATTTTCTTTTTTTTCTGCCAAAATGTTTTGGCATGCAAACAAGGCATCTGGTACATAACAAATGCAGTACTTTTTGAGTATTATTCCTATGTTCAGAACTATTCATTATGCAAGTGATTGCTATGCTGTGGAAATGAATAAAAAGAGATTATGCTAGATATTTTATTAATATCATGAAATGAAGCATTACCACTACTGGAAACATCTATCTTCTTGAGGTTTCACAACACCAACTACTACTACTATTCCTCCCCCTTCTCTGATACCCTAGTGATTGGCTTCATTGGCTTCATTGTGATTGTGCATTAGAAGCCAAACTGAGAGTTTCTTCAGTTACTTGAAGTCATGTTGGTGACAAATCATTCTAATAAGCATTCAAACAATGCAGCAAGAAATGGACACAGCTGCTGGAATAGACGAACACAGCTGCATTTGAAGATGAGATGTCTCCATTACCACTTAGTGAGGTTGGTGAAGACCAAACATCACAGAGATACAATATTTGCATCTGCATGGATATATGACTGATCCAGACTTCCTCTCTGGATCAGCATAACAATTCTCTCAAAGGCATTTTCATTATTACAAGTGAAATCTACCATAAAACACTTCACTGCAATAGAAGCCATGTCATTCAGGTTCCAGATAGCCACCAATAAAATCAAACAAAATAGATAATTCTGTTCTTATTGCCTTCTTTTGTATAGTGTTTCTGTTTTATTGATGCTTAATGTTCTCATCTCCTGAAATTCTCCCTGTTGTTTTTTTATAAACCCAGGATTTCCTCCAACCATTCAGATACTTTCCTCTTATTTGTCAGTGGAGCAGTGTTGGTTTACAGTACACTCATTATTAGAATTTACTAAAAAAGAGGCTATTATCACCATGTTCACTATTATTGTAAATCTCATATCTGTCGTGTCCGATACCTGGCCCCGACAATACACATATGCGAACGACTGACAAGACTGATGGTGGGATAGGGCACAAAGAGTGTCAGGTGGTGGGCACACACACACGAAGAGAAGCCGCTGGCTGACATCCAATGAAAGAGCAACAGAAGACAGCGTAAACAAGCACTAAGGACATAAGTGATTGCAGCTGATCTGGGGCGGGGCGCGAAACGTGGCACGGGAAGGTTTAAAACCACAGAAAGACGCTCAGTGCTCTTCGCGCTGAAATTAAGCAGGTTGCAGTCTGTTGGTGATCTCTTGTGCTGTGAATAAACCAAGATACTTACATCGCTCCTGTCGTGGCGTACTTCTTGCCCAGCAGAGACCGACAGAAAATATTTCAGCACGCAAACTGAGCCCGAACAAAGCTTGGCTTCCTGCTTATCCAGAGGTTGGTGAATGAGAATGGAGGAGGAGGGAGCGGCAGCAGCGGAGGTGGCTCCAGCCGAGGGGGTTGCAGAGGGAGCAGAACCCCTGCAGCCAGCAGCGGAGAGGCCGGTAGAGGCTCCAGTGGTGCGGCCGAAGGTGATCGACAGGAAGGAGCCACACACGTCCAAAGACGCTGCAGCCTCCGGATACTGGTGGCATAACCCGGCAGTGAAAGCTCCAGGGCGTGCGCGAGGGTAACAGGCGTCTCCTTTTTCTGAACAATTTCATGGCTGGAGAGAAAAGCAGTGGCTGGAGGATGACGAAGGAGAATGGGCTCATTCTACTGACCTGGGCGCCTCCACCATGGAAGTATTGTGTGAAAAGTTTAGAGAGGCCAGTTTTCATGACGCCCCTGCATGGCAGCCATGGGCGGGTGCAATAGAGGGGGGGAGAGGAGTTCAGGGAGAGATAAGTTCCATTTATCGAGCCCTAAGTTTAAACCAGAGCATCCACTGGGATGGATGGAGCGGCGTGAGGTCCCCCCTAGGGAAGGGGTTACTAGGGGGATGGATCCTAGTCTTCCTCTTCCGTCAAGGGGGCGCGGGGATGTGGGAGTGGGTACTGATAGTTCCATCTCACGTACCTCAATGGCCAGCCAGGACTTGGTATGGGTCAGTGGGGTGGGACCGCAGCATTCCAGGTATTGGGGTCCGCCCCCGTTACAAACATCATTCGATGGCAGTTCAGAGAGGGTAGCTCTATTTTTGAGCCAGGTGATTAGTCACCTGGATCTGTATGGTCACTTATATCCCTCTCCATGGGCCATGGTGGTGGCCATTACTGGAGTGTTAACAGGGGAGGCAGTTGATTGGGTGGCTGATCTCCATACAGAGCATGCTAGGGAGTTGACAAGCCCAGGGTTATTTTTGGAGGCTCTCAGAGCCCAATTTGAAGATGAGTCCCGGGTCAAGGCAGCAGAAGGGGAGATTGTTACTATAAAACAACGCGGCAGAAGTGTGAAAGACTATGTTCGTGAATTTAGGAAAATAGCGGGGAGACTATGTTCATGGCCGGAGCACCTCATAGTCCATCAATTCCAGTTGGGTCTGGATAGGGAAATATGGCAGGGTTGCATATATCGTGGATTGCCTGTAAAACTAAATGAGTGGTTTAAGGCAGCCATAGATTTAGATGTGAGTTTTAGAGAGCTCCGGTATCGTGGGGATGGGGGTATGTCTCAGCCGTTTAGAGGTGCTGGAAGACGGATTAACCCAAACATAGGACAAACTTCTGCAGAACCGCAGCCCCTACCCAAACCTGCACTCAGAGAGACCAACACCCAGAAGGCAACATTTTGTTGTTTCCGATGCAATCAGCCAGGCCACCAGGCTGCTGAATGCCCATTCCCCCCCCTTCGTTGTCGAGTATGCAGACCCCGAGACAAAGAGAAACAGCAAGAGTGTGGTCGACTCGCGACAGACAACGTATATCGATGCAGAGTCCACGGGAGATGGCTAAACAGAGTCCAGAAGCCATGGGCAGTATAACACCAGAGGATGGCCCATTGGGATCAATAGTGGAAAGTGAGGAGGATGACGACAGTGACCCAATGGTAAGTGGACCAGTAGCACCTTTTGTTATTCGGATAAGGTTAGGTAATGAAACTCTGAAAACTTTCAGGGAGGTGGGGGCACTATTAGATTCTGGGTGCACAAGATGCCTTATTAAATTAGAGTTGGCAAAAGCATTGGGAGTACGCATGAGAAGAGTGACGTCTCCTATAGCTTTTGAACAAATGGACGGGTCGACTCTAGGGGGCAGACCCGCCACCCATGTGACAGAACCGATGTGGATGGAGATTGGTGAGCACCGGGAACGTATCTGCTTTGTGGTAGTTGAACAAATGGTAGAGCCAGTTATCTTAGGCCTTGCCTGGTTAGATAAATGGAGGCCTGTAATCTGGTGGGAGGGGGGATGTAGGAGAATCCATCTGGGACTCGGGCCTGAACCTCCACCAGAGCTAGAAACAGCACATGACTCAACAAAAGCCATAGGAAAAGGCGTGGGGCTTCAGACAGACCTTCCTACTGTCCCACAAGTATATCATGACCTGGCGGCCATGTTCAATGAAGCTAAGTGCGAGGCTTTACCACCACATAAGTCCACTGATTGTGGCACAGAATTGCTACTGGAGGCTAAGTTCCCCAAGCCCCGTATGTACTCAATGACACAAACAGAACTAGCGGAACTACAGGCCTACATAGATAAAAACCTACAGAGGGGTTTTATTCAACCCAGCAGGTCTCATATCGCCGCCCCCGTCATGTTTAGGGAGAAGAAAGACGGGGGATTGAGGCTCTGTGTGGACTTTCGCGGCCTAAACGCCATTTGTGTAGAACCGTTATATCCACTACCTCTCATAAAGGATTTATTGTCAACTCTGGGCACGGGAAAAATATTCACAAAACTAGATTTAAGGGAGGCGTACTATAGGGTAAGAATAAAACGCGGAGACGAGTGGAAAACGACATTTAACTGTCCGCTCAACAGCTACCAGTTCCGGGTAATGCCGTTCGGTCTACAGGGGGCTCCAGCTGTATTTATGCAGGTCATCAATGGAGTACTCCACAAGTACTTATACCGTGGAGTTTTAGTTTACCTCGATGACATCTTGATTTATAGTAATACCATGGAGGAACACGTAGCTCTTGTACGCCAGGTTCTGAAGAAACTTCTAGCTGCGAAATTATTCGTAAAGTTATCAAAGTGCAAATTTCATCAGTCATCGATTGATTATCTCGGGTATAGGATCTCCCAACATGGTATAGAGATGGACCCGCATAAAGTGCAAGTGGTCATGGAGTGGCAACCGCCTAGAACTAGACGCCAGCTCCAGAGTTTCCTGGGGTTCGCAAACTTCTATAGGCAGTTTGTTCCTAGGTTTGCGCAAGTAGCATTACCCCTAACTGAACTATTATGAACCAAAGCCCACGTAGAAAAAGCAAAACCATCACGTATACTGAATTGGACGCCCCTTTGCCAAAAAGCTTTTGACGATTTGAAACTGTTGTTTGTTCAGGAACCTGTGTTAAAACACCCTGATAGTTTTGTCATTTATCACTCTGATCATTGCATGATTCACCTTGTACCTGCTTATAGGCAAAGACTTAAAACCAGAAAACCAACAATTAAATCAGTGAAGACCTGGAGTGAGGAGGCAAAATTAAAGCTACAGGCCTGCTTTGACTGCACTGATTGGAATGTTTTTGAAAGTACCTCTGCAGACTTAGATGAACTCACTGATACTGTAACATC
>JANHFM010005234.1:31512-44218 GCA_032468115.1 Grayia smithii | reverse complement strand
GGAAGGAAGGAAGGAAGGAAGGAAGGAAGGAAGGAAGGAAGGAAGGAAGGAAGGAAGGAAGGAAGGAAGGAAAGATTGATTTTGTAAATGGGAGTTAAAGACCTATGGACCTATCCTTTTCCCTGAACAATGAGGCTAGAGCTTCACATACTCAAAGATCACAGGGACAAGAATTGGTGTCAGAAAATAAATTGGTAAGATCTTCAACTATTTTCATGGTGTGTCCGCTTGATGGTACATAAGCTTGAAACCAAGCAAGTCATACAACATTTTGGATAAATTAAAGAAAGAAAGATACACTTTATTTGTAAACTCATTACTTTGGAATATGAATTTGATAAGCATCTGAGAGCACAATCCCATTGAAGCAATGTAATTTTGAGTTCTTAAGTAATAAAGTGGCTTGTTTGGATGTTTACATTGTTTAGAAGTACAAAGAAGTTTCCAGTATTCTTGTCCCCATGCATAATGCTCTGGTATACTTTTTAAGTTGCATTTGCTATTGGAATTAGCGCCCTAAGAGCCTCCCATTCATTCTCAACTAAAATGCAAGGAGACAGAAATTGATACAATTATCCATTGCTTTCATAGATCAATGATTCCTTAATATTATTTCCCTTTTTGCTTTTTAGATCAAATTAAGGTTCTTGCCTTGCATTCAGTGCTGGTGAGTGGCCTTCTTAGCACCAAATTCATAAATTTCTGATCATATCTTCTATATCCTTCCCTTTCTCATTCCCCCTTCCCTTTTTCACATATTTGGTTGCAAAGTAGGTATAATGAGTGTTTTTTTTCCAGCATTTTCCTGATTCTATATGCAGATGGTTTTTAAAATTAGAATTGAGGGTGGCAAGGATACCAAGAACAGATGAGTAATATCATTACTATGGAAAATTCGTTGCAAGGTATCTGAGTTAAATTTGTCCAGTAGCTGAATAAATTTGGTTTTGAAATAATAGCATGCTTTCTGCATGCTGTTATATCTGTTAAAGATGTAAAATAAGAATCACCATGGGCATTAGATATTGAAAAAAATTACAAAGGCAGGAGACAGGTCCCCCCCTGTGCCAGGCAGAGGGAGACAGAACAGTATGCCCTCAACTGGCATTTTAGTAGTTTAATATCAATACCCTATTCTATCCTAGTTGCTTCATTCCTAAGGGTTTGAATGTCATAATGCTTGATCCCATTCATTCCTGTGTTATTACAACAGACTGGGATTACTTTTGAAGACTATTAAGAAAATATAGCCTGCACCAGCAAAAGAATAAAATAAAAATCCCTAAGCCTATTGGTTTATATAAACTTGTCTGATGTGGCTAGGGAAGAAACAGAGCCATAGAAATCGATAAGGAATTGTCTATAAGCAGGTGTTCTGTATTAAGAATAACACTGAATCTGATCAGGATTCAAATCTATCTAAACATTAGACTTCAATAGACTTTGCATCTGAATGCAGTAACATACAGTACTTAAGACTGCTCAGAAACTCTCAGATGGCACTTGTCTACAGCTTCTGGATCATGAGCAGATACCACAGGATTTTGAGAAAATATTCAGTTTATGAGGTTACAAGCAGGGCATGCTCTGTCCACCTGTGCTCTAAAACACCTTTTTGCTTTCAAATTCAAATCTATATCCATCCTTAGAAATAGTCCCAATTAATAATGTATAGAATTAAGCTCAATTCTGCATATATAAAGCACTCATGATTGCCTCACCCATTCCTCATAAGAAATAAAGAAACTTCAAGCAGGTAATGTTCTTGTCACCTTCTTCCTACCCTCATCAACATCCCACTTTTCATTCTATTCAACTCTTCCTGATAATGTCCAAAAATAAATAAATTGTTCATGTCTAGACCTGAACTCTTTATAAGTTTGGGTACAAGTGCCAACTCATGGTATGATCATTCATTCTGATATTTTATGTGAGCTGTCACCACAAATAACCCTCGTTGTTAACCTGAGGGCATAAAATAACCATTTAGGGCAACGTCTTTAGACTTTCACCTAAACAAGACACTTTATTCTGGAAAGTGTCCTAGAATCAATTTACATTCATTTGATGTCAGTTCTATTATTCTTCCTGGAAAAAATGCACTACCTTAATTTGTATAGGGTTAACCCTAACCCTAACCCTGGGGAGGGAGACCTTGCCAATTCCTCCCCTTCATCTTCAAGGTCCACTTCCTCTGACAGCACAGGCTCAGGAGTTGGGGCCACAACACATTTATATCTACAATATAGATTTAGTTTATAGTTTGCAAATCTATAGGGCATAATTCCATAGTAAATGGCTCAAGTTTAGGCTATAGGTCAACAGAAAATGGATGATAATTACATGCAATTGGTACATGGTTCCCCAGTCATGGCAACTAGAACACCTCTCCCACCCCACCCCAACACATACACAAATAAACATGCACGCACAAATGCACACCCAGACTACACATTCTAGCATGTACATAGATACATGCATATATACACATATATACCATGTTTCCCTGAAAATAAGACATCCACTGAAAATAAGCCTTCCCGAAAATATTTAAATGCATGTGCCATTTCCCTGCCATTTCCTCTGGTTATGGTTAGGGAGACAGAGCTCGAAATCAGGTAAGACAGCAAGAAGAGCCCCATCTTGCTCCACATGCTCGAAAATAATAAGACCTGCCCAAAAATAAGGCCAAGTGCTTATTTCAGGGTTCAAAAAAAAAATAAGACAGAGTCTTATTTTTGGAAAACACAGTATACACAAACATACACATATTCACACACACAATGCACACACATTTGTCATTTAGTGCGGTATATAAGAAGACTTGTCTGATTAATTTCAGAACAATTGAATTGCTTCTATCCATATTTGAGTACTTAGTAATGGACGACCTACAGTGTGCTTCCCCAACTTCTTTTGGGCTTTTCCCTCAGCCCCATCTAGAAGAACCAGTGGTCAAAGGAGAAGGCAATCATAGCACAACATGAATTAAAGAAGTATTAGTTTAAAATAATTCTGGGGGGAAAAATCTCTTAGCTATTATGACTGTAGGAAGCAATATCACCATCATCTGAGAATGAAACAGATAATTGGTGCAAGTGAAAAGGATCTGAGAAGATGTCTGATTCTAATTCTCAGCAACCTTCAGGATTAATTTAAACTTTTTTTTGTTTGATTACCTCATTTTAATCTCACACTAGTAAGATAATTTAAAGCTAACGATGAAACCATCCCTGTCAGAGGCAGCTCAATCTATTTCCAGCCTGTGTTAAAATTCACGTATTCATTATGAATGAAAGTGCTCATTCATAACTCATTCCATCTTATTCAGCACTCATCTGCCATTTGAAAAAAAAAGTTTCTATTTGCATAAAGGTTCTATTTAAGTACATGTATAAGTTTATAGCCTGGTATCTAATTTTTTTCTACAATATGTATATTTCCAAATAAATTTCTTATCAGAATGTAAACTTTTAAAAGATATGTTCTAAAATACACATGATTTCTTTATTTTCTCAGCCAAAAGTTCCATTCCAACATCCAGAGAAGTGCCAAACCTAAAGCATAAACTTATTCTGATCCATACTTTAGTCCACAGTATGTTGACCAGGTCAGCTGAATCAGAATTCACAAAGAATGTGTGTCTCAAACTTTCCCATCACAACAAAATTATTCTTAGGTCATTTGGAGAAAAGATCTACAGCAAAGTTCAAAACCTCACCCTATATGCTAGTCTTCAAATCCCAATTAAAAACTTATACTGGCAAATATTTCTTATTGCCATTCCTTGTTCAGTTTCCATTTTTCCTTCTGGGAGCCTGTCTGCATTACTTTTGCCATCAGCAACAATACTATACAGGTTATTAGTTGGAGAGCATGAAACATCCATTATAGTGCTTTTTGATATTCAGTAGAAAGTGCCATTTGTTGTATATAAATAGATAGCTTGAATTCAGAAGGAAAAAAAATAGGATTGCAATAATACAAAAATATCTTCATGAATGAGTTTCATTTTTGAAATCTGAGGGAGGCATCTTATTACATAGTTCTGGAATTTCTCTTTATTTTATTAGCAGTTCTGGAATGCTGGGAAGTGGCAAGTCATTTGGATAATCCCACACCGAAAAAGTCTGAGTTGATATCATTGTCCTTAACAGGATCTAAGCAAACATTTATATCTGGCAATTCTAATAGATTTGTTTTTCAAGTTTTATACATTTTTTTTTCTATGAAATTAATTCTTATATTTCACAATTCATTTTATCATTGTAGATTTTATTTGTCAGTTTATTTGTCAGTGAATTTTGGAAATAAAGAGTATTAAAAGGGCTAAAGCAATAGTCTCCAAAATCTCAACATGAACTGGTTATCTGCTAAGTTATCAGACCATCTCCAATCATTTGAAGTGCTTTGCTGCTATATCTGGCTGACTGGGTGTCTGTCTGTCTATTCTGTCTATCCCCCCCCCACCCTCTCCATCTATCCATCCATCCATCATCTATCCATCTATCATCTATCAATATATCATCATCATGTCTATGCTGGTAGATCACATAAGTATTACAATGTTTCAGGTTGTTTCCATTCTATTATTTCTATTCTATTTTTCATTCTGTTGTGGTGTGTGTTTCTTCGTTATTTGTTTTCTAAGTATTTGGAATCATAATTTGTTCCACTAATTTTTTTTAAAAATGAAGCATAAACAGAAAAACTGTTATGACTCTTAAGCTTATGTACACATGTACTATGACTTTGATTTCTTGGCCTGTTTACATCTTTATAGGCTTTGTGGCAACTTCTTTTGAAACGGATTTAGCCAAGTCATTATCCTGCACTCAAAAATATTATTTAATTATTGTGACTTTTTGTTTTATTTTGCTTAATCAGACCCCTGATTAAGTACAGTTTAGGAATGGTTAGCTCACCACCAGAGGCATAGCAAATTGCTACAGTTTCCTTTTGTATTCTGCACTTCTATGGACTTTATTATGAATTCAGCTCTAGACTTGGGTACCAATCTGTATGCATTAAGAGAAGTTAACTGGCAAAAAAAATGTATCAGTTAACCACCATTGTGCACAAAGATGCATGTATTAAGACATTTGCAGAAGAAAATAAATTTAAAAGCTTACCACAATTCTAAACATACAACTTGCAGGATATCTGACTTAGTCCATAGTCAATTGAAATGGGGCAGATTTTAACTAGTTTGGAAAATGACTACATGATGCCTACTTGAAAAATGTTTATGGAAGAGAAAGTAATACTGGCACATTGCCAAGACCTTTGAAAATGTGAGAAAACAGAGAAGAAAAAGAAGAAAATCAATGAGATGATTTGCTGAGCTAATATAAACACCAGATATATACAAATATATAACTTCTAGACACACTGGAATCTATGTCCTATAACTTGTGGTTGAGATGGTCAATACACAGATATTCTGGAAACTGCCATCCAAAGCATCTGAGGGGTATCTTTATTATGGTCTAAGTTTTCATCCAAAGTAAAATTTTATTTATTCAATTTGTTCCTATCCTTTTTTTAAAGAGCATTAGAATTTAAAATTATTCTACATGTTATTGTAAAATTGGGAAGGCAAAAACTCCTTTCTCTTTCATTTACCTGACCTCGAACTTTCTTTTTTTTTTTTACTTTCCTATAGCTTTTATCACAATATTCTCAAACATTTATTAATCTTTTCTTTTTATATATAAAAATAACAATTTGGAGCTTGACAAAGCTTGTAAATTAAATTGTCCCCATATGATCCCAGCTTTTCTTTGTGAGTCATAAGGAAGAAGCTAGGGGAAAAAAATCATCCTTATGAGAGAAATATAAATTATTTGCTTATGCACTTTCCTGACCTTCTACCCTTGCCTTTAGTTGTCCTTTTTTCAATATTATCATCTGTCCAAAAAAACCACAAACCCTTCTCTTATGCACTTCTTGAGCTCTACTTCGGTTTTATATGAGAAAAGAAACATATGAAGAATATAATTCCCTTTTCTTACTCTGTACGTTGACAATGTTTAATGGCTGCACTGGCTTGTGGCCACTTACCTATTAATATTCCTGAAGTGAGCAGTTTTGCATATAACAGAAAAAGGTGCTTTAAACCATCTGTATAGACAGACAGTGCTACCCCAGATCATCAATCTGTGATTGATAATAGATGTTCACTCTGTCCTAATGAACAAGGTAATGGAAAAGCTGAGCAGTGCCGTTTCATGTGGTAAAAGTTTCATGCTCCGCTTAAAATTTAAATTACATTAGATTTTATATATTTTTAATTTTTTCTTTAGCTGACCATGTTTTCTTCTTTCTTTCAATATATTAAAGCAATGAAAGTAATCATAGATAATAATGTAATACAATAATAGTAAAATAATATTACAGGTGTGTTTTCTAAGGCCTGTAAGTAGTACTGTTATTTATATATACATCTGTTTTTATCCAGCACAATTTTTTATTTCTGTATTTCAGAATAAAGAAAAAGTCTTCAACTAACAAAAAAGTAGATGAATTAAAATGCTAATTCTAATAAGTCAAGATCAATTCATTCAAAATACAGAGCTTAAATGGAAACATCGATTAAATATTACAAAGCAAATTAGCTGTCAGAGAACAAAAGTACTGACAGAGCCAACAGAATGAAGTGATAAACTATTCAGAAAGTAATAATAGTCACCTGGTCTATATCTGGATGGCATAGAATAAGCAGTGGGTGAATTAATCATCTTGTTACATTTTTCACTGAGCACACCCTTGACCCAACTTAGGGCTCTAAGCATAATTAGTAAAGAAAAATAACAAAGCAGCAGAAGGAACTAAAATTTCAAATTAAGTAATAAGTTGCCTTACAGATGATAAATCATGGGGGAGAAGTTGCACTTAAGCATATGTTCAAAGAGAACAAGGCAGAATTAAAGTATTTGTACTAATGAGATATCAGCAGTTCATATGCATTTTGAAGAAGATGGCTTCCCCATGGTCTTCCTAAAATATCAGAGTGTTTACAGCATGACTACTATTTTGAGACAACCCAGGAGCAAAATACAGGACAAAGAGGTTTGTCTTACAAACAGTGGTTTATATACACTTCTATCTACAAATATACATGTGGTAGGCACATACCAGATAAACAATCATTCTTCAACTCTACACGGAGAACTACAATGCAGATACACGAGGACAGAGGTACACAAGGAGAGAGAGAAAGAGAGTCGCCTTCTAATGGCCTTCTTTATATAGACAGCTTCTTAAAGGTCGATAACCCTGCTGACTCATCCTCAGTCTTAAAGGGGCTGGTCAGCTTTAAATCTTCATTACCCTGACATAAAATGTTGGACTAACATACCTTACCTTAGTTACTCTTTTATTTTAGCAATTGATTAAACTAAAAGGTCAATTCCTAGATGGCATCGGCCCAGGGTACTTGCAGGACCACCTTCTGCCTTCATCCCACCGCCCAGTGCGCTCACACAGGGCTGCGCTCCTCAGGGTACCATCTGCCAGTGTCGGCGGGTGGTGCCCAGAGTGAGGGCGTTCTCTGTGGGCGCACCGACCCCCTGGAACTCCTCACCAACCTCCGGACTGCCCCTGACCTCCGCTCCTTCCGTCGCGATCTGAAGACATGGCTTTTCCACCGAATTGGCTGATGTGATGGGGTTTTTTTAAATTGTTAATTTTTAATCTTATACTGTTTTAGTTTCACTGTTTGTTATTTCATTTATTTTAATATCCCTTTTTTAGATTATTTATTGTTGTTTTTTAAATGTGTGAGCCGCCCTGAGTCCTTCGGGAGAAGGGCAGCATATAAATGCAATAAAATAAATAAATAAATAAATGACCTTCTATTACTGGAAGGTCCTTACTACTTCCATGAATGGTTAGACACTTTCCAGCTTGACAGAAATAACCACCAGCCATAGGATACCACCTTTTGATAAGCAATTGTAAGTGGAAATTGGATAGTCCTGACTTATTCCAGGTTTGTACACATGTGCCGTTTTAAAAATTGGGGCGGCAGGGATAACAGATGTAATGAAAAGTAGTAAGCTGACATGGCCCAATGGACCAGAAAATTATTATTTACAGCAAAGGGGCAAATATTTGATTTACTGGATTAAATCACAGAGAGGCGTAAGCAGAGGTCTCACAAGTTGTTCCAGAACTAATGTAATAATGCAGGCTAACGGGATCCGACTGTATTTAGATAAGGCATCTAGTGCCACCTAGTGTTAGTTTTTAAAAGTATCAGCAATAACCAACTTCATTACCCTCTGATTTGAATTTTAAATCCCCTCTAATTGCTCCATCATAAACAGGACCAATTTTGAGTTGTACCCGAGACATGTGGAGGAGATCAGCCTCTCTCTTGGAAACACACTTTGGAACAGCGTCAGTGAAAAGAATTTTTGTGGCCTTTGCAGGACTTCAATAATTAACATTAACATGAAGAATGCAGATGGGGAGGCCATCCACAACACTGGCAGGTTTTCTATTCTGTAACCAGTTATAGGTAGTCCATGACTTGCAATCATAATTGGGACCAGAATTTGATAAGTGAGTTGTGCCTGATTTTATGACCTTTTTTGCCATGGTTAAGCAAATCACCTTAGAAGCGAGTCTTGTGGTCATTAAGCTTCCCCAATTCGCTTTGTCTGTCAGAAACCAGGTGGAAGATTGCAAACGGCCATCACATGAACTGGGACACTGCAACAGTGGTGGGTTGCTCCCGGTTCGCACGATCCGGTAGTGGTGATGCTGTGACGTCGCCAAACCGGTTCTCCGTGACCGGGAGCTGGGCCCACCCGCGCGCCCGTACTTACGGTTCTCTGCGCTCTGCGCACTCCGCGCATGCACAGAACTTTTCTTGAGGTTTTTTCCCCCCAAAAAGTGCGTGCGCACAAAGCACACACACACACGCCGATCAAATGCAAAGTGTGTGCATCATCAGAACCGGTAGTAAAGGTAAGTAGAACCCACCCCTGCACTGCAACTACCGTAAATACATACCAGTTGCCGAGCATCCAACTTTCGGGATACTGCAATGATTTTAAGTGCAAGAACTGGTTGTACATCACTTTTTCAGTGGTGTGGTAACTATAGTTTCTCTAACTATTGTTTCATATATTGCACAATTTCAGAAACAATAGATTAACCAATATGTCGTGATGGTGCAATGGTTAGAGTGCAGTATTGCAGGCTAATTCTGCCGACTGCCAGCAGTTCATTCCTGACCGCCTCAAGGTTGAGTCAGCTTTCCATCCTTCTGAGGTTGGTAAAATGAAGATCCAGATTGTTGGGGGCAATATGCTGCCTCTGTAAATCTCTAAGCGAGTGCTGTAAAGAATTGTGAAGCGTTATATACGTCTAAGCGCTACGTTGTGTAGCTTCAGCTTCACTTGGTCTCTGGATTGTTGTGAGGATAAAGAGAGAGAAAAGGCAAGTAAGCAGCAACACGAGGCTTGGAAGCAAGTCCACTTTTCTGTGATGAAAAAACAGCATTAATGTACAGTGACCAGGTGTTCTATTTCAGAAATCTTTCATAGTGAGTTTTTCAAAAACTCATTATTGTCCTTTATTTTGATCATTAATTTTTACCATACCAATGATAGCCACTTCATGTAATTTTTCAATTCATGTGGAAACTATGGAAATTGATTTTTTTTAAAAAAATAAATAAATTTACATGTCCTGTTTGGTTTTAGGTATTTTTATTTGAATATGCATTTTTGTAAAGTTTTTCTTCATTTTGCTCTTGATTTCCCTTTGTATAGCAGTTATAAACAAACTATTTTTTTATTATGAACCTCTTTCAGATTTGTTCTTTATTACCCCCCCCCATACCATATATTAATGAAAGCTGAAGGATAAAAGGTTAGGAACCAAGAGACTGTGAGTTCTAGTCAAGCATGAAAGCCAGCTGGGTGACTTTGAGGTAGTTACTCTAAGCCTAACCCATCTCACAGGGTTGTTTTTATGAGGAAAATAGTAGGCAGTAGTGGTATGCGTTATTCATTTATAAAAATAATAAAGCTGAGATAAAAAAAAATTGAAACAAAAACTTTTAAGACTAGTAATTAATAAGTAGTGTTCCTTTTGGGAATTTTAATTTCTCTACTGTGTATTTAACTGTAGTAAAACATTGGTATTACAACTAATGCTGGGTTAGAATCTTTTTTAAAACTTAAAAACATTTCAGAATGTTGCGTCATCTTCCGATTCATCAGTTTTGTGTCATGGTTCATCAAGGAGAGGGACAAGAAGCAACTTCTGTTCTGCCACGATTTTTATTGGTTTAGTATGAGTTCATCACACTATAGAAAGCCAGTCTCGGGGCCTGTAATACACGAATACATAATCTGTAGAAGTAGTTACACTTTGACTCCCAACTGCTTAAGCTTTTTGTACAGAGGAAATGAACAGAAAAAAGGCGATAATAAAATAGACATTCGCTGTCAAATCAATTTTCTTCGTCTAACAAAATTTGATAGCCAAAAGTGTCTAAAACTACAAAATTAGGATACATACCACATGGGTAAAAAGTTATCCATTTTTTATTATTATTATTATTATATTATTATTATTATTATTATACTTAGTTTTGACTGTTCAGGAACCTGATAAACTGGACTGGCAGGATTAGTGGATTAATATATCTCTTCAAAGAATAAATGCTGAATGCTCTCCATTGATAGTTGCACTGGAGTTGAATTTTGACTTTCCGTGAAATGGCTATGCGTATATTTATTTGAAACACAAAGAGGAATAACAGAGTTGGAAGGGACTTTGGAGGTCTTCTAGACCAACCCCCTGCTCAGGCAGGAAACCCTGGCCTATACCATTTCAGACAAATAGTTGTCCAATCTCTTCTTAAAAACCTCCAGTGTGGGAGCACCCACAACTTCTGGAGCCAAGTGGTTCCACTGATGAATTGTTTTAATTGCCAGGAAATTTCTCCTTAGTTTTAGGTTGCTTCTCTCCTTGATTAGTTTCCATCCATTGCTTCTTGTCCTGCCTTCAGGTGCTTTGGAGAATAGCTTGACTCCCTCTTCTTTGTGGCAACCCTTGAGATATTGGAACATTGCTATCATGTCTCTTCTCCTCCTTCTGTTCATTAAATTACACATACCCAAGAGGATACTCCTTCAAAGGTTTTTATCTTTTAGGTGGGTAGCTGGAATCTTGCAGGCATATTCCTTTCTCCCTTGGTTATTGACATGCAGTGGAATGTAGCATTGGCCAACCTCTCCTTATTTTAAAAGTTCTCAACTCAGTACCAGTTGGAAACAATTACCAATATTCCAGTAATGTTCTTGACTTGCTCTGTCATGCCTTCTTTTGGGGAAAGACTCATGATCCAAACCTAAGTAATACTTAAAAGCAGGGGAAGAAACTTCAAACACATTCCATAAACATAAGGTTTTAGCTGGATTCTGATGCATACAACCACCACTGTGTAGTGCAGGGCTGTCAAACTCCAGGCCCGTGGACCAGATGTGTCATGTGCTGGCCACTTACCCCCTCAGTTTAGCAAAGGGGAAAAAAGTCCCGATAAGCCATGTGACACCGAAGTGACAACATCAGTTTGACACCACTGGTGGTGTGATAGTGATACAATAGTAGAATTGCTTGATTTAATCACATTCACACAACCACCCTGCTTTCCATCTTATGTTCTGTTTCATGTCTTGCCTTTACGTTATGAAAACATCTCAATTTATAAATAAATATTGGCATGATTTTGATGCAAACATCCAGTTAAAGTAAGTTATAAATAATGTAGGTATGACTCCAACCAACTATATTTATTGATAGTTTGCTTGCGATTGAAAAAACGCAAAAAAAAAATACTTGAAGAAAACACTTTCATATTTTTGAATTAATTCACAAAATGAAGCTTGAAGAGTACTTGAAATTCTCAATCGTTCATATTTTGTAATGCAAATACATCAACTATGTATTTTGGATCTACATAAATATACAGAAATGTATACATTCATTAACATAATACAGAAAATTGTATTTTTTTTCTTTTATCAAATACAATTCTAGGGTCGCTTGACTTCAGAACTACTCTTGAGTTGTTTATAAATTAAAAAAGGAAGAGACATCATAACATCAAAAATGGCACTAGTCATCCAGAGGAAACACCCTCTTTCTCACTTAGCACTAGTGGTGGGTTTCTATCGGTTCGCCCTGGTTCAGGCGCATCAGTAGTGGTGGCAGCCAGAGGCTCCGCCCACCTGCCCGGACGTCATTATGGATGCTCTGCAGATGTGTAGAAGGTTCTGCACATGCGCAGAAGCACCATGTGCACTCCCAGTTCCGAACCGGCAGCGAAGGTAAGAGGAACCCACTACTGCTTAGCACCCAATTTAAAGGGGTCTGACAATCCCTCTAGTTTAAAACCTGGAAAAAGAGCCATGTTTTGAAGACTCTTTTAAGACAGGCAGAATAAGAGCAGTTCAAATCTCGGCTGGGTTGCTCTTGCAAAGGGAAAATGAACAGAGAAGACACATTTCCGGAATCCTGCTAGATGACAATTTAATTGCAAGAGTCTTTGGTGGCGCAGATTGCTAATGCACTGGCTAAGTGTCTCCACTTAAAGTCCAGCTGCATGCAATTAGTGCTGGTTCGATTCTCACCAGGCTCAAGGTTTACTCAGCCTTTCATCCTTTCGGGGTAGATAAACTGA
>JANHFM010005232.1:72491-83958 GCA_032468115.1 Grayia smithii | reverse complement strand
GGGGGAATGGGGGGGAAATATATTGTAAAAATTTTGTAAAACATTTTTAATAAAAAAAAAACATACTCTGAGAAACTACGTAACTAAACAGATGCATTTGAGTTTATTTTTTAAAGCCATCAACCTCCAGGCCTCCCAAATGAATTTCAGTACATCTGTTCTTGCAAGAATAACCAATGATATGTCACACATCCTGCTAAAAGAGGCTTTTAAAGAATTCTTATTTTAAGAATTATGTTGCTATCCAAAAAAGGTATCATGCCTTTAACTGTACTTGATTACTTTGCAAACAACAAACAGAAAAAATAAGTCCTTTTTTAATCTGATTTTTTAAAAGCATTATTTTCATTAAAAATAAAGAAGTTGATATGTTGCAAAGCAACAATTATCTATTAGCATTATATTTATTTAAAATAATGCAGTTGTATTTTGCAAAGGTTCTGTAAATATTCTTAGAAAACCAACTTTATGCCCCGCATACCCAGAAAATGGGTTAAAGTAAAACCACTGGGGCCACTGGAAGTGGTGGTGAGCAATCTCAATTGTTTGCCTTGTGCAAATGGAAGTTGTGTCATTGACCACACCATTCACAGCAGTAGTTTTGTGACAGCAGTCATGATCTGCTTTCAAAATTCCATATGTACCTCCCAAATTTTGCCTACTTCTGCTCTGAATCTTGTTTCCCAACACCATGATCTATTCTCATGACCAAGGTTTATGCTATGGACTAGAGCAGTGTTTCTCAACCTTGGCCACTGGAAAATGTGTGGACTTCAACTCCCAGAATTGCCCAGCCAGCTCTGTTAGGCTTACTGGTTTGACATATTTCATTTTTTTTATTCTATGCATGTTAACTTTATTTATTATATAATATCTCATTGAGTTGAAATGATTAATTAAAGAAATAGAAACCAATAAAGCAAATTTAATGGAGTTAAACTATTACATTCAGTATTTTGATGTTTTCAATAATAGTTTAGAGACATGACAGTTCATTAGCAGGTAATTCCCTTGCTTGTTTAAGAATGAAAATGAAAGCACTTAATATAGCAACTGTTTCTATAATACTGCTAGTTGGTGGCCTTCTGACTGTAACAACCAAGTAGAAAAGTCTTTCAATGGCGCTCCTTATGACCTGATTTTTCTGGAAAGAAACAATACTGTTATTACTCAGAAACAAGTAAGTGTTTTGCTCCTTTAGGATGTTCGTGGCATGATTTTTGCTTTGCTGCTATTTGCTTACCCTAAGTTTGTTCCACTGTTTTAATGCTTAATATTAACAAACAATTGTGTTGTTCACATGTCCCTGCAAATTTTACATGATATTGTAGTATTGTATTATTTTAATTTTTGTAAGCTACCTGCATCTTCAACTTTTCTTTAATAGAAACATGGCTTGATTTGGTTTTAATAATAAATATATTTATTTTGAGAGCCAGCTTGTGAAGGGGTGAAACACATCATGCTAGAAACTCAGAGATTGAATATTCTGGTCCTGTCATACACAAAGCTATTCAGATGACTTTGGACAAATCCCTTTCCGTTAACACTAGGAAGGAAGAAGGCAATAGCAAGAACTTCTGAAAACATTGCTTAAAAAATTTATAAAACTGTATCTACGCAGCATCCAGGAACCAAGAGTGACTTGAAAGTACAAAAAAAAATGTTCCTAACTTTAATAAACTGTATAATATATTCATTAATATATTTGTACAATACACTCATTCTACAATATGCTGATTTTATGAACTTTAGTGAGAAGACATATATAATTGTTACATTATTTATTGAATAAATATTTTAATGATATTTATTAAATAAATAAGTAACGTAATTATGGCATAACTTTCATGCTTATTTTTTTAACAATAATAGCATATTGAAGAATTTAAAAAGTAATTGTCAGTGCCAGATTTAGGCATCAACTAAATAAACTACCGTTTAGGGCCCACAATCCTTCAAAATTTCAGTTTGGAGTTTGTTTGTTTGTTTGTTTGCTCTTTCTTTCCTTCTTTCTTTCTTTCTTTCTTTTTTTTGCTTTTAAATTTTTATGTGTACCGAACTTTGTAAAATCTTATGTAACAAGTTTTTATATGTAGTTTAAAATTAATTTAATATTCCCAGAAAGTGATAAGCTGTGTAAAGTATCACTTAAGCAGATAATTCATGGTTTGCTTTTGAGAAATCAAGAAATGAAATGTTTTAAGTTGTACATGATATCAATTTTCTGATTTTGCAAATTAATTCATTATTTCTTATATTAACAAAAGGGATTGTGATTACTGGTACTTGTTTTGTCAGCAAAATAAGTAATAATGTATTTTAAATTATGTTTAAAATTACAATTAACTGTTATTTCTAGGTTATATTACATTATATCCTATGGGAGAGATAAAGCAAGCCAAATGATAAATATATAAGCAATAAATGCATTCATTTGAAAATAATTAGCATTTTTCACTTTAAATACCGTATTATTAAATAAATAAAAAGCATATACACATTTTCAATTTTTTTGTGGTGACTCCTGGTTTGTTGTGAACCTTTGTGATACGTTTCTGTAGCTTGTATCATGCAAGTTTGTAATAAGGGACCTCTGAGCTTTATGTAGCTTAGGGCCTTACCAAGTGCAAATCCAACATGGTAACGACTGATTTTAGACTGTTTAAGGAAAATCTGTTCAAAGGATATTATAAAATGTACAACACAAATGCCTAGTTAACTGTGGTTTCATAATGTGCTTGATGATCTCATGTAATATAATTGATACCTGTGTTGGCCCATCCCAATGCTAGTTTGTGTTACCCAGAGTGATGTGCCAATAAATTCAAGCAGGGTAGACAAAAATGGAATTTAAGCTGTACCACTGTCTGCAGTGGTTAACATGACATGAAATTAAAAAGATGTATCGTAATACAGAAATTATGTTGCTGCAAGTTATATATAATTTTATTTTTCCCATCCCATTTAATTTTGACACTGCCCCTTAAATAAATGTCCTCATTTTAAAACATTCAATATCTGCTGTGCTAAGTCTGCAGTTGTCAAAATGACCCTGGGAAAATTTTATCTATTCTACATAATACTTTGGTGTCATAGATTATGAGTTATGCATCTTGATTCTTCTTTGTATTCTTGAAATGCTTCCAGTGGTGATGTCAGAATCTGTAAATAGAAATAGTATATAATTAAAATGCTGGATTTTGTGGAGTTTGATATTCAAATCATGAAGCTGAGGACAATAACAAAGTTCAGAGCTTCTTAAAAGAGGCAGGGAATCAGAAATTTATAAGACAACCCCACAGTAGACTTTTCTATAATATTGGAGAAGACACTGCAAGCAAGGCCTCAAACTTTATATTATTATGGTATCATTTCTATTTTAAGCAGCAATAAAGAAAGAAGGGCTTTAAGATTCTTTATTACTTTTCCGTTTATCATAATCTTTACTTGTTTAAGTAGAATTATTCTTTATTTATAGTGTAAATTGAAAGCTCAGGCTGTTCTTAGCTCATTCATGAACAAGTATGTTGAGAAAATATTATTATTATTATTATTGACAGGCATTTGTATCAAAAGGGATTTCCAGATTAACTATACTAGTGGCATAAACACTTTGGTGTTTGATATAAGATTCAACGGATCTGAAACATTCAAAGATTATTTTGTAGAGAGTTAGAAATAAGAGCACTTTTGAAAGATTCCAGTAGACTTGTATTTTGTGAGTCGAGAGAGAATAAAGCCTAAAACCCTTTGTAATCCTTCGTAATGGGAAGGATTTCATTTTTCTCTAGTCAGGTAGTTTTTTTTCCCTTTCTATTAACTGTGTCTTAGTGGTCATCTTAAGCTGTTCCACTCCTCCCTATTTTTCCCCGAGAGGAAATTCTGGCAATAAATAGAAAGCAAGACATATTTCTATTCCAGAAAGTTTTTTAAAAAAAATACTTATTTTTTTGCTCCTCTATTTCTGCCATATATATTTTATGCAATGTGTACGCTTCGTTTTAACAAAACAAATTTATTTGTAAGATCCTGTCTTCATTTTTAAAAATCTGATCCTGCTGCCATTCAGTGTCTCTAATGCAGTGAAACAAGATATCATGCTATTAATTTCAAAAGCAAGAGAAAAGCTATTTCAATGGGGTGTGTGGCAGCAATTGGCTTTAGTTTTTGTGGTTTACTTTAATTATTTTTTAAAAACGTTAGATCTGGATTGTTAAAACTGAGAGTACTTCAGCGGCTGTGCTGATTTCCATGATGCCAAAATGTCAATGTACCACAACAGCAGAGATAAGCCTATGAATAAAAAGAATGTCAGAAACAACAACAACCAAAAAGCAGCATCTTAGCTTAAGAAGCGGGCATGCGGTTTGGAATTCTACTGTGAATTCAGCCTGATTGTGGCCAATCTGCATTTCTTTTTTCTCTCTGCTACAGGGAGTATGTATTAGTATATATCACTTAAGTCACTTAGTATTTTATAGGTCACTGTTTTTTTCAGGAGTAATGTTTATGGTCATTCTCTATGGCATAGAACAATGCAGAAGACTGTAATTCTTCATTTTCTAGCAGGCGCTGATTTTAGGAACTCTTTAAGGATGGAAAGGCGTTTTGAAGCATAAGCTGTATTGCAAAATAGCTTCCGTTTATGCCTTGCAGATATATTTAGCTGTAACCTTGCTTGTGGTTAAGCAGGATGCAGCACAGATGTAAACAGCTGATTCTGTAGTGCCTGATGTGCCTGTGATTTTGCCAATAGGCTCAGCATTTCAGTAATCCACTGCAGAATTAGTGCTTTAGCAATGATGGTCTCGCCTCTTACATGCCTAACAATAACAGCCACAACAGAGTAAATTATTTGTCGTCAAGAAAATATCAAAACAGAACAATAGTACTACAGAGCTAGGACCTAATACGTACTATGTGAAATCTTCATTCATGAAGAAGGGTATTGTGGCGGATTTTCTTTCCGATCCTCTTTTTTTTTCTTAAAAAAAAAAATCTTCTGTTTTTCTCAGTAGGAGATGGCTGTGGTCAGTAGAAAGGGATCTGCAGACAGGTTTTTGCCAGAAAATCTGCCATGCTTCAAAGCTGCATTGATGAAGAAACTGGAGCTTTGCTGAACACAGCATAGTAACAATTTACCTTGCATCATCAGTTGATGGCAGGGTTTTTTCTCCACCCGCCCCCCCCCCTTTCTTCTCCTTTGTTCCCTCCCACACGGTTGCTCTAAGACAGAGCATATTTGCAATGTCATTTAACAACATTAATCAGATACTGCGTTTAAGGTGAGCTGTCCCTTGCCTTTTCTCGTAGTGGATCTGTGCTGCTGTGGCTGTCTCTGTCTCATTCTGTTGCAAGCCTAAAATGGCAGGCAGGATTAATGCAGCTTGCGCTGCCTGCAAGGTCTCGAGACTGAATTCATTACACCATGCCTAGTATTTCTAAAGGGAGCATGTAAATGCTCTGCGTGCCATATCATGCCATAGCAAGGGCTTGTTCTTCCTAATGGAGATTGCTGTAATAAGCAGGCATCTTCAGAATTCAGTGTCATTTTCTGTACGGTTAGTTAATAGCTCACTTCAAAACCAGCATTGGTTCTATTGTTATTACGATTATTTTAAAAAAGAATTAAGCGGGTGCTGCTTCCAGTTGGTGTCACCCTTTGCCTTGGCTGCTCTTTAAATAATGTATGTTGTATTGCTAATTAATGGCAATATCAAATTAAACCCTTCGAAACTGACGTGTTTCTTATAAAGCCCATGCAATCTATTTTTAACTCTTACTGCGTAAGAGGTGTGCATAGGGCTTTGGGCTGCTGAGTTTTTCTTTTCAGTAAGGGCAATCATCCTGGGCTGATGTTCAAGCAGATGTGACAAGGGGCCTTTGCAGTCAGTGGTCATCTTCCAGCCTTGAACCTTCAGAAAAGGAGAGGAAAGTCCTGTGCTGCAGCTTTAAAAACAAACCAGCACCTTTCATCACCACCTTGGATGAGAAGATATCTCCGCATTCCACATCTCTCCTTCCCATTGATAAATTCAGCTATCTTGGTCACAGTCGGTTCAAGCAAGGTGTTTTTGAAAACAGCTTCTTTTTTCCTTGAGGGTTGTTGTTGTTTTAAAAAAATAGTCAAGCTTTCACGGTCTCTCCATTGCTTTAAACAAGAATGGCTGAGTGCACTGCCATGCTAAGACTTAATTAAACCACATAAACAGGTAGGTGAAGATTTGCATGTTTTTTTTTAACAATTGTTATTCCACAAAGGAAGAATATGAAAATATAGGCACTGAGCTTATAAGCTATTAAATAAGTATATTTGGTAATGAGGCACCTCTAAAATATTTTCTTTGCATTTATTCAAGACACAATTTTGTCAGTTTAAAAACATACCTCTTCCAAAATTGAAAATAGCATTTCTGCTAGGTAATCGGGGCGTGGCACCGCTTATGCAATAAAAGACTTTTTCAAAAGCTCGACAATTTAAAAAGATTTGAAAGTCAGCTATGAAAATGAATAGGCTTTTTGCTAAGATACAAACGTCTAAGTTCTGAATATAGCTGTGATAAAAATTAAAAATATTCAAATTTTATGTTAAAAAAGCGGTCTTTTGGCATTTATCATAAAAACTAATTTAATATTTATTGTTCTTTTATAAAGATTGCTGACATAAAGTAAGGATAATTTAAATACAATATTTTTTTCTTTTTGAGATGTCAGCTATTTTTTAAAAGATTAGCACCTATATGTATTCCTTTCCCTTTGAAATGAATGCAAATTAGAATTGGACTTACTTAGCAAATTAAAACAAAATGTGTAGATATCCTAATCTGCAAGTTAATTTTTAAGTCATTTTATAGACATATAATGTACACTAACATAGCTGCTTTATAGTTGCTTCACATCAATATTGGGCCAACCTGTTACCTTGGTAACCACATTCTGTTAAAGGATGCAATAACAGAGCTGCAAAGGCATTTATTATTGTTTATTATTCTTCAGTGCAAATGATTATTTCATAACATTTTTACATGGCTATGATTTTTAACTGATTGGAGATTTTAGCCTGTAACTGTAATATTTTCTGTCATCTTAACTTGATTACTTAAACAATGCAACAACGCTAGTTATGATCTCACTAAAACAAACACCCTAGTATGAAGGAATTCACTGTGACACAAATGTAGAATATTTATACTTAAAACAGGTTTAGTACTAAACAGCTGAAAACTATCTCTTCTCTCATTATTTCTTTTAGCAACAATTTTACAGATTTTTATTACCTACCCGTAACTTAATCTGACATTTTAACCAAACTGAACATCTTGTACAATGAAATATATGAGATGAAAGCTGTGATAATGCAGTTTGTAATTTATTGGAACACTAATGCAAGATGAAGTTGACAACAGTATAACATGTAATGAAGAGAAGCTTATCTGGTATTTTTAACAGTATCTGTAAAATTAAACCTAAGGGTGAAAAGAATTACTTTTAGTATAAATATTTCTCCACTTTTGATATAGATACTTTGGAACATGCAGTCGAAATGAAGCACAGCTCTTTGTAAAGATATTTTCAGCATAGAAGCCATCTTTTCAAATGCTTAATTTCAAAATAATAGAAGATTATCACATTCAGCACTTGATATAGATGTTTAGTGGCAGTATTAAGAAATACAGTTCCATCAGGCACAGGTATTTACAGCAATATAAACAGCAAATGACAATATTAATTTGATAAGATAGCATCATTTTTGTTTCAGAAAAATACTAATAAAACCTGTTTTAAAATGAAGCTGTAGAATATGCATATTACAGTACTCAAAATGATGTAAATGGATGAATGCACTAAAATCAGGCATTTTTATTCACTTTTTTAATAATTCTTTCAAATGCTAACTTTCAGTACAAAGATTGTGATAGGATTGATTACATTTTTTGGGATGAATTATATTGATCGTTTACTTTAGAAAATACAATGTAATTATCAGGTCCACAATAGTGTTAGGAACATTATTATTCATTTTATTTGTAGATTTTTGTTTCCCTTTTAATAAATCTTAGACATCATTTTATATCATTATATTAAGCATTTCAACAGGATAGCAGGAAAATAAGGATTTATGAATCACTTCTTGGTTTTCATTTCATTTCATTTTGAAGAACAAATGATGATATCAGAAAAAATGCAGCTCTCTTTAGCTATGAAGTTTTCATAGGGCTACTAGCTCTAAGCTACAGAAATCCAGATAACCATCAGATGGCAGCAAGAGTTTTCTGTACCTTTATGCTACCATATCTAATGTTTTCGGACTGACTTTTGCAGTCCAGATAGTTTTGTTGACATGCATTGCTGATTCTCATTTTTTAAATATTACCAACCAGTTACTATCCATTTTCCCATCCGTCCTTTTTCTTTTCCTCAGCCATTTTAGCCCACAGTAGTACCAATGACACTGTTAAATCATGTAGTAATGTGATTTGGTTATTTATGTCTTTGGATGCAATTTGTGTGAACCCAGTTACTGAAGTTTATAAACCACAGTTTATGACTTAGTATGAGGTGTGAATTATATAGCTTATATAACAGACCATGAAACACAAAATTGTGGCAAAGTACCAGTAGGATAAGTGAACCAAAATATCGGCATGTACTATTGGCATGAACTTCTTCCAAAAAGCTATAAATATCTATTCATCTTCTAAATAGTCATTAGTGTTGGATGGATCATCCCCATCTACCAAATTGTTTCCTTTAAGATTGAGACAAAAGGAGAGATCGGGTGATGTGCCAGTTTCCATCTCTATGCTACATGTACATGCTACTTCTTGTACATAAAAGAGTTAAAGATGGAAAAAAATCAAACACTTTGGAACCATCCATGCTAATTATTCCCAGTGTTGTTTCAGTAGCTCTGGAAGCTTCTATCCTATTTGATATTTCATATAGACAATGCTGACAGTTTGGTTACATGTGTCTCTTCCTGCTTTTTTTCTACATTTTATCCAGTTTTGTTGCTACATAGTTACTAAATAGTTGCTATTTTAGATGTTTGGTAATGTTTAATAAATGTCAAGATAGGTATTTTTGCTGGCTGATGGCAGATGTACTTGCTTTGATCTGAATATAGGAATTGACTAGGAATTGGCAGTATGCTGGGTGCAAACTAAACTGAAAATTACCCATCATAATTTTCCAACAGAAGAGTTATGGGCCTAGTATGAAGCAAACTACACACTGAGCACTCAGAGTACTCAAAGGACCCCAGTCACAAAAACATTCCAAATTATTTCTGGTCCGGCATATATTTGAACCCAACGCTCAGAGACACGTATCAAGGATGTTCACTGGGAGTTAACACATCCTAACGGAGGAACATTTCTTTCGTACTGTCAGAGCTTGCATAAATGGACTGGGCTGGAAAAATCTCATGAAGATGGGAAAGAATATAGCAATGAAGCATAGAAATAGAGGCATTATTTGAAAAAGATGAACTTCTCAGAATATTTGAAGATGCCATGTCCAGAAGAAGTCCAGGTCAGGTCAGCTTGGATTTAAAAAAATGTAGATTACCAAAAACTGAAATAATTAACTCAACAAACTAAGTAGATTGAAAACTGGTTTAGAAAAAGAGATTTAGAAGCTAAGGAAGATATACACATCCTTAGGAATGAACAATTATACATTATTTTATGTGTTTGTTTAGCATATTTAAGAACTACCCAACTTCCTTACAGAGGGACGTTGAGCAATGTATAATAAATATTAAAAGCATAAAAACCAAATATAACATTTGAAATGTTAATTTTCAGAAAACTAATACATCTGAAAATATCAGAGCATGAAATTGAATGGAAAATACGTTAGAGTAATTTTCTATTCAGTGGACACTAAAACAAAATAGAGGTAGTCCTCAATTTACAACCACAATTGAGCTCAAAATTTCTGTTGTTAAGTGAGACATTTGTTAAGTGAGTTTTGCCCCATTTTGCAACCTTTCTTGCCATAGTTGTTAAGTGAATCACTGCAGTTGATAAATTAGTAATCCAGTTGTTAAGTGAATCTGGCTTCCCCATTGATTTTGCTTATCAGAAGGTCACAAAAGGGGATCATGTAACCTTGACAAACAGCAATGGTCATAAATATGAACTAGTTGCCATGCATCTGAATTTTGATCACATGATCTAAGAGATACTGCAAAGGTCGTAACTGTGAAAAACTATCATAAGTCATATTTTTCAGTGCCATTGTAACTTTGAACAGTCACTAAATTAACTGTTGTAAGATGATGACTACCTGGAACCTTCCTGATAAGTTGATCAAAGAACTGTTATTAAGATAATTACCACAAAACTATATATATATAGTACAGTTAATGAAACTTTATGATGAAATTTTCTTGAGAATATAATAGCCAAACTGGAAATATGCAAGCATGTGCAACTGAAGGGGATTCTCTAAACAATATCAATGTAATCCATCATTACTATAATGAAAGATGATGTATTTAAAAAGAAAAAGTGTTAAAGGAGAAAGCAGACTTTACAGAAATAAGGATCCATACAACAGAGATAATGAGATGGAATGTCCAAAAAGAAAAGTCAAGCCTTCAGAAGGATTATAAAAAAATGATGTACAGAAAGAAAAACAATATTTATATTAGCAAATATAAATTGCTTATTTGAAATTAGACAAGATTTTAAAATGACTTTTTTGATACATAGTGGTGCATCAAGTCAATAAATCTGATTGATGAATCTTATGAGTCTTATTTAGTACATGCTGAAAAGTCAGTATTAAGCTGAAATGATCAGTAAATCATAATAAAATGAGGAATATATTTCAGAAAGCCTTTTATTCAACTGAGATGGATGCAAATTGCATTAAGTCTATGTTATCTTATGCAATATGGCTGTAACATTCTACTTAAAAATAGACTTTGCAGTGTTACAATAAACTACCAAGTAATGTTAGTAGAAAGTACAATAAAGCTAATTTGCTAGATCTTATGCTAGGGAGAAAGAAGCAGTTTAAGGCATCATGTTAGAAACTATTAAGCCAGCCAAATGACTTTGGGCCAGTTACTTACTCTCAGCCCAAGGACAGCAAACCATTTCTGAAAAAACCTTCTCAAAAAATCTGTAGGAACTTGTCCAGGTAATATCTGAGAATTAGTCATAATTGAATGGAAGAAAAAAAATGCTGAGGTAAAGCAAAGCTATTTATTTATCAATGAAAGATCTAGCTAAAACTCATAAGCAGAACCTTATTTTGTTTTTTATTTGTTTTAACCTAGCTTTTGATTTTTTTTGGTATATTTTATAATGTTGTTTTTTGATTGTAATTACGTATGAGTCCAGAGGGACTGTATGAGGTGTGTGGCTATATAAATGTAAATAAATAAATAAATAAATAAATAAATAAATAAATAAATAAATAAAATGAGTTATAGAATGAGAACAAATGG
>JANHFM010005232.1:60792-72391 GCA_032468115.1 Grayia smithii | reverse complement strand
ATATAAATGTAAATAAATAAATAAATAAATAAATAAATAAATAAATAAATAAATAAATAAATAAATAAATAAATAAAATGAGTTATAGAATGAGAACAAATGGCACACCTAAATCTATTTGGATGCAAAGCTTGCCATACATTAAAATAAAATAAATTTAATTGCTGAGCCCAATTAGAAATAATGCTGGTTTATCAAATAAGAACAAAGGGCTACCGGGTTTTGGACTTAAAAACTGAAAAAGTAAATACCCACAATGTTGCTCCTTTCAATAAAGGATAAATGACTTCCAGTAGTTAAATACAAACCAACCTGATTTTACCAGTAGCATCTCTGTCTACGCAATTCGCAAAGGGAAGCAGCAAATAAAATCCAGAATTAGAGGTAAGAACATGTGAAATACTTAATAAAGGAATCAAGAGAAGCTGCTGTACTAGTGATGGGCCCAATCCATGGGAAAAAGTACAGTGTTAGCCAGCAGTACAGAAGGCATAGAAATGGAGGGAAGCTGCATGAGAAGCAAACAAATCCTTGCACAAAAATGAAACATGGATTTTAACAGAGCTACTAAAGGGCAAGAAAGACTGTAAGCATTCTTTCAGAACAAAGTATGATGCTCATGAAATATGCAATACCATAAAGCAAGGTTTAATAGTTAAGAAATATAGACAAGAATATGGCAAGGTTTATTATGTTTTTGCATTAGTAGTTAAGCATGCAAGTATTAGAATTCTAAGCTTAGAAGTATTTCAAATACTGCACAGGAAAAACTTAAGACAACCTTTATACATGGTGATCTGAGAAAGAAGATAGACCAATCACCAAATTTTGAAGAGCCAAATAAAAATTGGTGTGTTAATTGCAAAAATCCACATGCAGGCTAAAACTAGCAGCCAAAGCATGGTCTGATAAACCCAATCAAATGTTGAAAACATGAACTTTGATTAAGGAAATCTGGTCCATATTTACATACGAGCCATGGAAAGATACATCCTTGGCATTACAAAAAAAGATAAAAAGACTTGCACATGGATTAGAGAACAAATAAAGGTATACAATATCATTAAGAGAGTAAAAGAAGTGAAATGGAAATAGGTCACATAGCAAGAAAAACTGATAGCAGGTAGACCACTGAATAAATTCCACTTGATAAAAAGCATCCATGAAAGAGACCTAAAACAAGATGGATTCAACAACATCAGCAGTATTGCAGGTCCAATTGGCAAAAGAAAGCTAAGAACTGTATTGGTTGGAAACATGCAGAAGAGGCCTTCATCATGCAGTGGATAGACAATGGCTAAAACGATGATCATGATGATTTACATACAGCAATTAAATGTGGACTACACGTCTATATTCTTTGTATGTTGATTTAATTGTATGAGCAATAGACAACTTGGAGAATAAAGAAGTGGAAATAAAATATTGTGAGCATATTAGCTATTACTTTCAACTGAAATAAGAAAGAACAAACGCACAGAAAGCTTGCTTAGTCAAAAACAAAGATAATGTGGCTAATTAGATTTCTAAGTCTCAGTGAAACTAAGAAGTATCCCCATGAAAGTTGGATGCCTAAACAAAGATGGAAAGCAAAACAAGTTGTCATATATAGGGCAGCCAAAGGAAAACTATTATGCATTGTAATTTTGAGTAAACTTGTTATAGCCAGTGCAGTTGGACTGCTGCATAGAAAGGTCAGGGAGCCCACACAAGAGGACAGTAGTAAAATAGGCCGAAAGATATGTTTCATCCTTATTTAAAACTGCCTATAACTAATAATATAAAATTTATTAGATATATAAATTCAGATTGGTTGTGAAATAAATCTGGCAGGAACTCAACTACAGAACACTTATTCTTTTATAGGGGCATGCTGACCACAAAGTATTGTAGCCCAGAAATCTATAGATGATTAATACTGTGCTGTGGAACAAGCACGTAGGAAATTTATGCGACTACACAAAGTATTGCTAAACTTCAAAATAAAAGAACCAATCCCAATCTTGTTATCTGAGGACAACATGGGATGTATCAAAACTGCAAACACAGAGACCCCATATCATACAAATAGACATTACATTTATTACATGAAGAACATGCAAGAAAAAGGGCAAATGAAACTGATGTACAGGTAGTCCTGAACATGACTGAGCCCTCCAAATGTTTTGGGTTACAGCTTCAGGAGCCTGGCCAACATAACCAATGGTAAGAATTGAGGAATATTTGAGATTGATTGATAGATAATGTGGCTAACTTTGCTTCTGGCTAGACATTTGTATTATATTTTGTAAGCAATGGGTGCAGTTTACTTTGATTTGCTAATCAGATTTCTATAGTTCGCTCAACAAAGCTATGGTTAGGACAAATAATTATTTTCTGCTATGTGTGAACCCACATCAGGGGTAGGTTCTACTTACTGTCCTACTGGTTCTAAAGGTGCATGTGCTTTGTGCGTGGTCGGGGTACACAGCATGCGCGTCTGGCACTCGTGCACGCTTTGCACGTGTGCGTGCCGGCCGGGCACTCCTGCGCATGCGCAGAAGCTTTTTTTGCCGAAAAAAGTCAAAAAAAGTTTTCTGCGCATGCGCGGAACAGTAAGTATGGGCACGCAGGGGGAACGCGTAGAACCAATTCGGTGATGTCACAGTGTCACCGCTACCTGTTCGCACGAACCGGACCGAACCGGGGGCAACCCACCACTGACCCACATCCATTATTACCTCGTGTAAGGGCAATGGCTTTGGTTGTCTTCTGCAGTATTACAGTATGTTCTGTCTATATATTTGTGAACAAATAAAAATATTATAAAATGCCAATCATTTTCATTAGCCTCCTTCCAAAAAAAATTATATCCAGTTTGGAGCTGAACTCCTGAAAATCTATAGTGCAGTAACAATAATAATGATACAGATAATTTCTCCCAATGTATCTCAGTAGATGGAAGAGCCTTCATTGAGCCATACAATTTCAGAATAGCCGGCATCATTTATGCCATCACTCCAACGTATTCTTTGTTTCAAGAAACCAATTTAAAGCATCCCCAAAAGGTGCCTGCTACTTGAATACATCTAAAGAGGAAGACATTTTCTCTGGAGGTAATTGGTTCCATTGTCAAATTGGTCTTCCTATTTGGAAATTTGTCCTGATCATCAAGAAAATCTGCCTTCCTGCAACTATCTGTTAATAACTGATGGCAGCAGCTCAGAATACAAGATAATAACCTATCCCTATATGGTTATGTGACATTTAGAATTCTGAGGAAACACCATAAATCTCCTGTAGGTTCTCTTCCTTGAAAAAGATGGCTAGGCAACATAGTTTCAGGGAAGGACTCAGCACAGATAGGAAACATCTTCCATTCTCAGAGCCTGGTGTTTCTGGGTGCCTCTCAACTGTTCTCTCTTTAATGGGAGTTCTAAATAAAAATAGAGAAGATGGCTACCTCATTTCCAGGCTGAAGAAAATTTGGTATGTCTACTGTTTCTGCTGTTCTCAGAGGTGCAGCTAAACAATTTAGTAATGGCTATACTTAATTGCACAAACAGGTCTCAACTTGCTAAACATTTATTTATTCATTTATTTCCCGCCTTTATTTTTTTTACAAATAACTCAAGGCAGCAAACATATGCAGCATATCTGCCTTCTATTTTCCCCACAACAACCTTTTTTGGTAGGCTAGGCTGAGAGAAAGTAACTGGCTTTCTTGGCTAAGATGGGATGTGAATTAATGGTTTCCCACTTTATCACTGAAAGGAGACCAGTACATACTGAAAGAATGGAAAAGCTGTGGCCCTGAACTACATCTTCCATTATTCATCACTAATGGCCTGCTGATTGGCTCTGCTTGGAAATGTAATCTCTTTCTCATAATATTGGCATATACAGCATGCTTTATATATGCTTCAGCTCTCAGACTTTCCAACAGCAAAGGGTGGTAATTTAGGCAGATGAATTCCCACAGATCTGGAAGGCCTCCAGTTTGGGAAGGCTGAGGTGAGGATGCTCTGATGGGTTGAGGAAGCTCATATTTAAAAACCTACTCAAAAAATAAATTCACAGCATAGCCATTATTTAAGCATGACTTAGTTCACCAGTTTATTTATTTATTTATTTGAATTTTTATGCTGCCCAATTCCCAAAGGACTCCGGATGGCTCACAGCAAAACTATATAAAAACTTTTAAAAATGGGTTAAAACAATAGGATCATAAAAACCATTCAAATCACATCGCTAAATCACAATAGCAAGATCAACGGCCTCATGCCGGCCGGAAAAGCCATGTTTTAACTGCTTTGCGGAAGGCCAGTAGAGTGGAGGCAGTTCGGACCTCAGGAAGTAGTTGGTTCCAGAGAGCCGGAGCCGCCACAGAGAAGGCCCTTTCCCACAGGCCCACCAGCCGACATTGTTTAGCTGACGGAACCCGGAGGAGACCAACCCCGGTCTTACCGGTCGCAGGGAGACGCAGGGTAGGAAACAATTTGATATCTTTAGAAAATATTATTGTATTAATTTCTGGAATGAACCAATATTTAAGCGTAATAGTGATTATTCATATCCTGTTTTATTTTGTAGCTGAAATCACCCCTTCCTAGAGGTTAGATTCCTATATTATGCTTACCCATATTTTTAAACCACTGAAAACATAGTGGCCTAACTCATACATTTTATGCAATGTTGATGATTCACACATTACTGTAAACTAAGATTACGAGAAGTAGGCTGCAGAAGTTCATTAGTGGACACCAAAGAGTTATTTTTCTGTGCCCCATTATTGCCATCTAGTTTTTCTGTCCAGATCTCATATTAGTTTAGGGTGTTTTATGGCCATACTGCAATGTTTCTCAGCCTTGGCAGTTTGAAGATAATCTTCAATACTCTAATGTTTGAATGTGCATTTTTGAGATTTGTCATAATGTGGTCTAAGATTTAACTTAATTATCCTGTGGTTTTACCTCCATTTTGTGTGGCTTCTTAACCATAATTTGCAGTTCCTTCCTGCATTAACAAGACATAAGAGTTAGTTGCAGTTTAAAACTATTATTGGTTTCTATTTCTAGTTATTATTAACTTGAAAGTGATATCTGTTCTATATGTTACTAAATCAGCATGTAGAACTAGTACTCTTGAAGACATTGAAAATTAACTGAAGGCCAAATATACTTCAGTTTTCTTGATTTTTAAAGAGGACTTACTGGACTTATTACCTGCTAAGTACACTGTGCTCCTTATCTCTAATTACACTCTACTAATGTATGTGTAAATTCATGCTTTGTCAAAATTGCCTTGCAATTTCTCCTGGGTTTTTCCCCCTGTAAAACAGATTTCTACTTAATTTTGTTACTGTTGTTTGATCATGTTCTCAGAATGCTTGAAAATGTTTTTAATTTCTTTTGTAGTGCTTTAGCATGAGTTTTAGTGTTGATATGATCCACAGTGCCTCTGCAAGTGTCTAATTTCTTTTACATCTCTTTTCATTACTCTGAAACCTCTCTGATGGCCCATGTGTTCTACTATGAAAGATCCCAGTAGCAACAGCTTCCTTGTCATATCTTTCCATGGGTTTTATTGAAATAGCATCAAAAGCCAAGGAGGCTAAGACCTAGGCACCTTGCTCACTTCCTTATTAAGAACAAAAATACAAAACTCAGCTTTTGAGAATTCACCAAAATCCTATTCTTTTTTTTTTTTAATCAGAAATAATTTCTCTTTTATCAAATCAACAGAGAACTGGTAGAAAGAATGCAGGATTTTTTTAAAACATAGCATTAAAGCTCTACCAACCTCTCTTCAATATGGTATGTTCTGATAACACACACCTTGGAACTTTTAGCCACTGGAGGAAGTGGAAAATATGTAAAACCCTATGCTGCAGATTGCTCATCAAAAATAACTCTAAACAGACTTAAACTCTGGACAGTGTTTGACTATGAAGGAAATTATTGTTGCCAGAATTTTGGAAATAGTTTTTCCTATATATCTAATGGGAGAATTATTTAAAGTATTGAAAAGGAGTATGAAAAAGGAGTTTCAAATATGAAGAGGAAGGTTTTATAAATTACATATGTATAAAAGTAGAGTTGATATAACACAGAATGCATATAATTTATAAAAGAAAAATGCAAAAAGATACATCTTTGCAACTTTATTTTTGTTTAGATAGGCGGTGATTGAGACCTGAAGAATAGGGCAAGATGCTGCCAACTTCTGACGTACCCATGTACCCCAACATACTATACTTGTATATACATATATATACTATGCACTGAGGATTTTAATCCTAAGCAATTTTGGGAGTTGATTTGGGCTAAAAATCAAAATATAAATATAATATAAAACTATGCATGTAACTAATATATGATTTTAGCCTTTTAAGGAATATTCTTGTGCCCAGATATAATACAGGTTTGTTGATTTACAGCTGACTTTATGCACATCTCCATTGCAATCCTATGGCAGAAGCAGTTGTAGATCAAGTAGGAATGCTCTGGGCTATGCCATTTTAAATCCCTTCCTTATGTGGACCAACTGACCACATAAGCCTATAAAAGCAGATGAGAACTGAAACCAGACAGTTTAACCAAAGTTCTGCTGATGACCAAGCCTGGTGAAACTTGTTTCAGAAACTAAACAAGCTTGAAGAACAAACCACCAACAACATCTACCACCCAAGCTACAAATATTTCCCTCCATTTCTAAACCTCCTATTTTAAGTGACATGACCCAGAAAAAAGCATGTGCAACTGCCTGTACTTCTCAATGCACACATATCTAGAAAAGCATAGATGCCACATGAGGTGAAAAGAGAAACACACACACAAAGACATTGATGGAGCCACACTGATCAGGTTACATACACATCATGATCAGTATGAAGAAACAAAGTGCACACCCACACCCACACCCACACCCCTTTGTTTCACCAAGCAGCATGAGATGTAGTGTGATGTAGGGAACAACAACAAAAGAAGTGGCCAGCATTTGCTCATGCTATGGTTAGGTGCAAGGGTAGACACAGTTCTCGTCAGCAATGACTAATTGTGTGAAATGTTTTATTAAAAAATAGAGTGACTATAATGCATAAATTCAACTTTATAACTGTCAGTGGTGTTAGCTGAAAAACAACATTGCAAAGATGAAAACCATAATGAAACTTCCACTGTGGAAACAGCAAGATATATTCTTGGCATTGAAGTTACAAGACACATGGATTAATCTTTTCATATCCTTTGTTGTGTGCACATCTTTACACTTGCCTGAGTTGCATTCTCAAGAGTAGCATTGAGGGGAGAGAGAAAAAATGGAAGCTGAGGGTAGTTACAGTTTTCTAAGATCAATTGTCTATGCTTTCTGACGCATTTCAATTAATCTTAATACCTTAGAAAAGAAATAGAATTTTAAAAACCTTAGAAAAGTTTCCTTTTGAGTCATTTCTAAAAATCATGTATTTGGTCATTATTAGCACATAGAGAAGAAAATATGCCCATAAGAACATTAACATTGCTTTGATTGAATAGCTACCAACCACTTATTCCAATGTTTTTTAATGACCAAGAACATATTATATTCAGGAAGCTGATAGATTGTGCTATTTCTAACATGTATCACTGTCTTCAGCAATCAAAACTACACTGACTTTTGGCAAAGTGATTTGATTCTTTATCTTCCTTGAATGTATCCAATATCTTCTTTGTTTATCTTTTTAATATTGCAATGATTTCCAGATTCAGTGTGTGAAAACAATGTTCCCAAATCAAAAAAATCCTTTTAGATCTTCCACACCATTTATAGACCCATTTTTTCCTATTAATATAAATATATCCAATTAGAAATTAATTTCAATAAACATCACAAAAGTTTTGAAAGGCATTCCTCATTTTCTTTTATCTGAGGGAATGAAATATGCTGTGTATTTACAATGTGATAAGATAAAATGCACATTTGATTCTCAATGACTGTCAGAATCAGAATGTATTGAACTGGTGGTATTCTCTTATATATATCTATCTATCCTTGCTATATTTTTTTCAGTGACACTGCTACCTGAATCATTAATTAATTGGGAACTAAAGATGAACCTGCCCTATAAATCTTGCCCTCTCCCAAACCCTTGCCTAATTCTGTGACCCTTTGAATAATGCACTAGGCTTTATCATACGAGTTCCAAAATTTTCAAGATATATAAGTATTGCATTCAATTTTTAACTGTTTTGCATTCCTTGGTGAAAGGCTAGCAAGTAAGGCTTTTATCTAAATCAATTTTTCTTCCTCCTGGCTCCAATGTTATATTGCAGTGTTTAGCCTTTTGTTTTCACCGGCTGCATTTTCTCCCAAATTTATTGTAAACTTAGTGTCTCTTAGCATCAGTGCATTCAATGCTATCGAATACTTCCTATTCAGTATTTCCAGATACCAGTGCAGTGCAGGTAATCATTGTTTAGCCATTTGCAGTCCATGAAAACCATTGAAAACTATGACCAGTCCTCAGATTTATGACCTCTGCATAGCAAAGCAATAACACCATAAAATTGTGATGTTTCACTTAGCAGCTATTTTGCCTAATGACTGAGTTGCCAATCCCAGTTGTGTTTACTAAATGACAATTACATGTATGATACTAATAATACAATTACAGTCTGCACTGTTGGACAAGAGTTTAATCTGTTATAATGTCACCAACATGACTAAAGATATGCTGGCTAGGGAATTTGAAATCTATCAAAGCTGGAACTAAATTAGGAAAAATTGGAAGCTAAGTTCCTTTTATACATAGCAGTTCTAATGACCCAATTTACTGAAATGGAAAAGAATGGAAGGAAATTACACTAGCCTTGACAATGGTTAATCAGACAGCAATTATCTATTGCCTAAGTGTAGATATCAGAGTAGGTATCTGGGACACCAGAACTGGAACAATTGTATACCACCTTATATCTTGCAAATATAAATAAATGAGCATTGAAGAAGTAGGTGGTGAGAGGAGAATCAGAATTACCAAAGCCTCCAGCCATAAAACTCAACTTTGAGAATTTTATGTTAACTCAAGTATCAGCCTATGGATGGGGTAGGAAACTATTTGCCAGTCACAGACTTGGGTTTAAGCATCTTCCAGTTCTGCCCCCATGCAAGCTCCTTTGAGCAGCAAGGCTTCTGCAGTGTGGAGATTTGAAAGGGTGCTGAGGTATGGCAAAATGAATATATTCCAGAATTTGTGAATCATTATCAGTCAATCTGCAAGTGAGTGAGGATGACACCCATTGCCAGTTTTAATCTGGCATCTGCTATTTCAAATCCATTGGTTTATAGAGACTGTTGGGTAGATGATCTGTAATTTATAGTTGGTGATGGTGGCATTAAGAGAGTCTATTTCAAAATGCCAGATTCTCCCTTTCTAACATTTGGAACAGTGTTAGAATAGGTGGTGCCTCGTAGAACCAGCATGAAGTAACCAATAGGGGGTTGGGTTGATACTTCCCATGTGGGGGAGTTACTGCCTCTGAGATAATGGGTAGTGAAGTTTAACATATTTTATATAATTTACCAGTGCTTCAAGGGGAAGAAAAACAACATTTTAACATGGAAAGACTAAAGATGAATTAAAGTTGTGGAGGAGATGAAGGCAAAAGCATGAAGATAAGAGGTTGCCCTATGTGTAGATGAAAGTGGGGATAGGATCTCTGTTTTTGTGTATACATCTTGACTTGAAATTATGACACATTGCATCTATTCCAGGTGTGAAATCCAGCAGGTTTTGACAGGTTCTGGAGAACTGGTAGCGGAAATTTTGAGCAGTTTGGAGAACTGGCAAATACCACCTCTGGCTGGCCCCAGAGTGAGGTGGGTATGGAGATTTTGCAATATCCTTCCCCCAGGAGTGGGAGGGGATGGAGATTTTGCAATATACTTCCCCTGCCATGCCCACCAAGCCATACCACGCCCACCAAGCCACGCCCACAGAACCAGTAGTAAAAAAATCTGGATTTCACCCCTGATCTATTCCTCTCATATTTCTCCAGTTAAAACTTTGGCTTCCAATGAAATAATGTTATAGTTTCTTGCTAACTTGCACCTGACCTCTACTGTTGTAATTGGTGCTATTTTGGTTTATTGCCATTTTACCTTTCATTATTTATTTGCCCTCTTCTTTCCTCTAGAATTACTTAGATCTACAAGAACTTGTATCTTCTCTTTGTTCTTGTGGTCACGGTTTACTGTGTTAAAGCATTATCTTGTTTTGGCTATCTTCCAGCATTTCATCATCTTAGATTCTCCGATTGCTGGGTATTGACTTTGACTTTTCACTTGAGTTTCATTGAGGCATGAAAGGTAGCTGTTTTATTATTTTGTTCCTTAGGATGCACACTTGTATTTAGTAGTTATAGTTCTTATTATCATCATTATTAGGCAGCTTAGGGCTATTAGGATTTCTTTGTTACAAGCAAATAAATATAAAGCATCAGAATTAAGTTTAGAATAAATATATTCATTACTTTAAGACAGCACAAACATCTATTCTGCAACCATATCCTAAGATTATACCTATTCTTACAGATATAATTTTCATATTTAATGAATGTTTTATTTTCATTCTGGTTATTTCATTTTATTTTAGTTTCTTTATGCTTATATTTGTCTCTGTGCCTTATTCAGTATACAAATTGCAACAAATGGACCCAATTTTCATACAAATATTTTGAAACTGGGGTCTGTATTCAAAGATCATAACTAACATGCAATTTTATGGGAAACGCTGCTTAAATTAATTTCCTATAAGGGATTTAAATACAAGGTTAACTTTGAATGGAAATGAATAAAGCTTCAAAGCATCTGGGTCATGGCTTGACAGAGTCAAATTTTAAAAGCAAAGTCATTGTCAACTCTTTTGTTTGCATGCTTCATAATGTTCATGTGGACTGTTAGAACCTTCTTTTTAGAGAAAAATAAGATCAAACTCTATCACTTTTAGGGAGTTGGTCTGATGTATATGATCACTATGATACAAAAAAAATGTTGGGACTCTAGAGAGTGTGCAAAAAAGATCAACAAAGATCAACAAAGATTAGGGAGCTGGAGGCTAAACAGTTGCAAGAACTGGGAATGTCTAATCTAACAAAAAGGACTACAAGTGACATGATAGCAGTCTTTCAATACTTGAGCAGCTGTCACAGAGAAGAGGGGGTCAACCTATTCTCCAAAGCACCTAAGATCAAAACAAGAAGTAATGGATGGAAACTCATCAAAGAGAGACACAACCTAGAATTAAGAAATGTCCTGATAGGAAGAATAACTAACCAGTAGAATGGCTTGCCTCCAGAAGTCATGGGTGCTCCATCACTATAAGTTTTTAAGAAGAGATTGGACAGTCATTTGTCTGGAATGGTACAAGTCTCCTGCTTGAGCAGAAGATTGGATTAGAACAGGGGTCAGCAACCTGTGGCTCCGGAGCTGCATGCAGCTCTTTGGCCCTTTGCTGTGGCTCCCTGTTGGGTGATCCCATCACTGGCTGGCCCCACCCCTCACCCTCCCCTCCCAGTCACTCCTCGCCTGGCCTGAGAAGGTAAGGGTAATGGCGGGGGATGGAGAAGTGGCCAGTGCAGAGACA
>JANHFM010005232.1:49137-60692 GCA_032468115.1 Grayia smithii | reverse complement strand
GAACAAATGAGCATTAGGATACCAGCAACAAGGTTACAATCATACAGTCATAAGTGGGAGGAGATGGGTGATAGGAATCTATCTATCTATCATCTATCTATCTGATTTCTAGGAGTCACAAAATCAATCAGTCATGGTCTTCAATGATAGAGGAAATACCATAAGAAGAACAGGGATTACATACCTCAGATCAGCAATTAAACCTATATTACATCATAGATTGCTTAAAGAAAAAATAGTTCACTTCTTGCTCTACCTTTCCTAACACGTTATTAGCTTTCTGCTGTATTTTCTAGACATGCTTTTAGCTATATAAATCATATACATTAGCTATAACCTGATTGCTGCCCTACTTCTGGGGCACAGCTTTTCTCCATCAAGATGGCCCCTTTTCTTTTGACATTTAGGAACTTTGTTAAAACTTGGCATTTGTTCTTTCCATGAACAATGAAAAATTATTGCAGGCAGTCTTCATTTGGTGACCACTACTGGGACTGGCAACTCAAATGTTAAGCAAAATGGATGTTAAGTAAAACTGTGACTGTACTTATTATCTTACATCAGTTTTTCTTGGCTTTGCAGCCCTAAGGTCATACATATGAGATTTGGTCATAAAGTTACTTTTCATCAATATTGTAACTTTGAATTATTGCTAAACAAGGCAGTTGCTAAGTGAGAACTCTCTGTAATTCTATTTTGCAGATTGTGTTTAATTTCAGGGTTTTATATAGATGATTCTAGACTGGATAGTTGTACCTTGACTTTTACTTTTGTCCTAATTATAGAGGGGAAATTGTATGCCACTAGGGCCAATCCTGATTGAAGCACTTTGTAAGTCCTATAAAATGAATGAATGAACAAATGAATGAAATCTCTCTTTACTGGGGTTTGTGATATAAAGAGTTGCAGCTGTTTTAAGAAGTTTCAGATACATGTTCAGTGCACAATCTCACATGTTCTGAAGCTGCAGTAGTGGTCCTGAGCAATATGGAGATCATGTTTCCGAGATAGGCAACCATATAAATGAAATAAATAAATAAATATGAAGATCTCATCTCAGTCATTCCAAATCTCCCTTCTGCTTAACTTTCCACTTTGTTCAACATCTTGCCCATCAGAAAAGCTCTTATTTAGGCATACAAGAGCAGGACTATAACTCTGCAGGCACCACTAGATGGCAGCAAAGGGTACGTTTTTCTGCATTTCCTTCCTGCAGATCATGGTTGTCCAAATGTTGCTGCACATGTGTGTATCATGGCTGTTGAAGCTATGGCACAAGATACAGGTAGTGATGGGAAGTCTACCTGGCCTACCTTAGCCAAAATTATGCCATTGTTTTAATTCACAGTCCTATAAAGTCTGTCTAGTGTTATTTGCCTGCCTGTTTAAGCATCATGTATCAAACTCTTTTATTTTACCTCCTGGTCTATAAGAGTAAGGACGTCATTATATTCTCTCCTTACACCACCATCATGCCTAGAGGGTTGCAGCTGTTGGGAAATGAAAAACTATGTCATCATGGCATAATCACAGATTTCAGCAATGATTTGTATGCAAGACTGTTCATTGATGACCAAGCAGCAATTCTCCATAGCAACAATTCAGATTTTGTTTTGTGGCAGAATAGTCAGATGAATACATATAACACACTGAAATTATGGGGACAGAGAACTATTATTTCAATGATAATGGTAGTTACCTTTCTATGATTTTTTAAAAATTGTTCTTTGGCAAAAGACTGGTGGTTTATGACTTTTTCTGGTCAGCTATAACAGTGCTCTGGTATAGTCTGCACTAGAGATCAGATTCCTTGTTGACTTTTTAAAAACTCCTGAAAACTATTCTTGAGGTATCCTCTGAACTTCATATTTGTCCATTTTTTCTTCGTTGTTCTTGTTTGTTGTTTACTGGGTTTCACTGGAGATTTTTATGATCTCATTATAATATGTTTTAATTGTACTGCTGATATTTTACTTTGTATATATTGTAGGTATATATTGTATGCAAGTGGCTGAGAGTGATGAGCTTGTGATGGGGTATGAGGACCATAAGTAACTTAGCATTTGATCTTGTTGATTTTAAAATCTCTTCTTTATTTAAACAGATGACCATCATGTCTCACTTAAAGGATCTCAAAGATGACTTCCACAGTGACACCGTCCTCTCCATATTAAATGAACAACGCATTCGGGGCATTTTATGTGATGTCACCATAATTGTAGAAGACACCAAATTCAAAGCCCACAGTAATGTCCTGGCTGCTTCAAGCCTTTATTTCAAAAATATATTTTGGAGTCATACCATCTGCATTTCTGGACATGTGTTAGAACTAGATGGCCTCAAGGCTGAAGTGTTCACAGAGATACTTAATTACATCTACAGTTCTACAGTAATTGTTAAAAAACAAGAGTCTGTTGTGGATCTTGCAGCTGCCGGCAAAAAACTGGGAATATCTTTTTTAGAAGATCTTACAGAAAAGAACCTTTCCGGTTCCCCTTGTCTGTATTCATTTTGCAATACTGAAAAAAATGATGTGAAAGAAGAAAAAAGACAGGAAGACTCAGCCATTACAAATGGACCAAGAATCACGAATGCATACTCTATTTTTGAAACTGAAAATAGTAATAATTTGTTTTCTCCTCTTGACCTGAGGGCAAGTTTCAAAAAAATGCCTGAAACAAATAAAGCATCCAATAGTGATCTGGACAGAACTGACGCATGCAAAGAGGTTGAGAGAGCCAGCACATTAGCTGAACATTCCTATGCTGTTACAACAGGTTGCAATGCTTTGCAACAAAATTCCTTTTATTATGAAAACACTCTACTTTATAAAACAGGTGATGATTGTTCTGAAGCTGCCGAGTCAGTGCCTCTAGTTAAATCAGCAACACAGTCATATAATGCACCAAAGGCTAGATTTAAGTCCCAGATCACAGATGCTCCTACTGTAAAGATATCAGCCCACAAGGGAAGCAATTCAGAGGTGTCCCATAAAGTCATAAAGGACCACAGCCATTCTTTTCAAAAATCCCAGTCGAATAAAACCAATATTCTCTCTTCTAAGGAAGATGAAAATAAATCTGATAACCTTTCTGGATCAATAGCCACGGACATTCCACATCCTTATAACTGCAGTTGTTGTACTAAATCATTTAATGATAAAACTCAGCTAAGCACTCATCTTAAACTTCATGCACAATCTCAAGAGACTTCAGTTTGCAAATATTGTAGCAAACAGTTTGAAAATATTGCTGGACTAGAGACTCATGAACAAGCATGTAGGGGTCTGAACAATTTTTGCGTTGAAAATGAAAATGAGCAGAATAGTCTGAATAATTTTGTTCCTTCAAATGAAAAAACTGGCACCTCATATGTAAGCCCGGAGCCCACAGAAACTGAAAATGAGTTTACTGATTATCCTGCCACGAACGGTACAATGCCAGAAACAGACCATTTTGTTAAAGTTGTTGGTGGACAGATACTTTATACTTGCAGTGTTTGTAAACGTACCTATGTTACCTTGTCCAGCCTCCGAAGACATTCAAATGTTCATTCTTGGAGAAGAACCTATCCTTGCCATTACTGCAACAAAGTCTTTGCATTAGCAGAGTACCGTACCAGACATGAAATCTGGCACACAGGTGAAAGGCGATACCAATGTATCTTCTGTCTTGAGACCTTTATGACATACTATATACTCAAGAACCATCAGAAATCTTTTCATGCAATTGATCACCGACTTGGTGTAAACAAGAAAACAGCTAATGGTGGCTTAAAACCAAATGTATATCCTTACAAGCTTTACAGGCTTTTACCTATGAAATGTAAAAGAGCACCATATAAAAGTTATGGAAACTCATACGAAAGTGTACAAGTTAATGAAGTTCCATCTAGCACCTGTATTATTCAGAATACTGTCACTTCTGAACTGGCACCTTTGAATTTTGAACACAATATGTTGCCAAGTTCCAGCATTTCTTTGGATAGTTCTTCATGTGGTGATGCTACAGCAACATCTGAAAATCCTCCAATTGTTTCTTCCTGGAAAATTTCATCAAGGACAGATCTTAACAATAATACTCCCACTAACAGAAAGACATTATCTTCTGTTGAGGATTCTGGTCCTCAGGAATATGATTCCTCTCGTCAAACAATTAGTAACAGCAATTCCCATGAGAATTCAACCTCTGTTATTAGCTATAACAATTCAGCATCTTCTGTTATAGTACATAGTGGAAGAGTTTCATCTGTGATAATGCACAGTAATGCTGTCAATGCAGTAGGAAGAAGTGATAAGGGAACTTCAGATATAACAATCAGTCAAGTAGCCAGCAAAGATCTTATACATGAATCAGACAATGGCAATAGTAGAACAAGAAGCAATAAAGAAAAGAAAAAGGGGCCTCTATATGACAGAGAAGCAACTTCAAAGGAGGTAAAATATACAACGAATACAGGGATAGCTTCTAACACACCTACACATATCTTTGAAACTTCAAGCAAGACTGAAACTTATATCGCAAAACCTGCACTGCCAGGAACATCTGCTGACAGCAATGTTGCTCCACTTTGTCAAATAACAGTTAAAATTGGAAATGAAGCAATTGTGAAAAGACATATTTTGGGGTCCAAATTGTTTTACAAAAAAGGCAGAAGATCTAAATACGAATCCAAAGGTAATCAGACAGTTCAGGTTACAGAACGGGAAAAGAGAGAGAGAAGCCTGTCTCGAGTTTGTTCATCAGACTACATTGAAAGTGAAATGGGCGATGATGTCAGTGACCATGACTCTAATGATAAACCTTGGCGACCATATTACAATTACAAGCCAAAAAAGAAATCTAAACAATTAAGAAAAATGAGAAAAGCAAAATGGAGAGAGAAATATAGGAGCAAAAATTCCTGTCAGGAAAGCGAGAAGGCCTATGTCACCACTTATGCTCTTAGGAATATTCCTGAAGAGAAGGTCTGTAATCAAGGAGAAGAGAAAATGCCAGATCTTAACTGTAAGCTCTGTGAAAGGGAGAATGCTTCTACAGAAATATCCCATGATCACTCACACCAGGAGACTACAGAGTCTGAGTCTTTCACTTGTGATTTATGCCAAAAGCATTTCCAGAGCTCTTCTACCCTAAGGATGCATAAGCGGTGTCATATGGAGGAGAAGCCCTATCTTTGCAAAACCTGTGGGAAAGGTTTTTCAATCTCCAGCAATTTACAGAAGCATGAACGCACCCATTCTGCTGTCAAGGATTTCATCTGTCAACACTGTAACAAAGCATTTACCCTCAACGAAACACTCAAAATACACGAGAGAATCCATACAGGAGAAAAGCGCTACCACTGTCAGTTTTGTTTTCAGAGCTTCTTATATCTTTCCACCAAAAGGAATCACGAGCAAAGGCATAAGCGTGAGCACACTGGGAAAGGCTACGCGTGTTTCCAGTGCCCCAAGGTTTGTAAGACGGCAGCTGCTCTTGGGATGCACCAGAAGAAGCATTTGTTTAAACCACCCAAGCAAGAGGACAGAAAAGATTTTTTGTTTAATGAAAGCTCAAAATCGTGTAAAAGTCAACATTTCTTTGATTCAGAGAAACAGGAAACAGCTAAACCTCTGGTAACTAAACGCGTAACTGATGCAGAGAGTTACAAAGCCAGTAATCTTCAGAATACTGCATCGGATGCTGGACTCTGAGTAAGAAAAGGGTGCAGCAACAAAAGAAAGAGATGAAAGGCCATAGATTTAAGTAATTAATGCAAAAAAATAAATAAATCCAAATTTACAGAAGTTCTTAAAACTTGAGAGATATATTTTTCACATAAATATATTGCATACTTTACATTTTAAATGTGCCATAAAAAGCAAAATTTGGAAACTATAGTGAAGCTAATGAAGCCTAAAAAAGTATAAGGAAATATTAATATCACTCAGAAGAAAGTTTATGTAAAAAAGAATATGCTTAACTGAAATGTTTAAAAGGATATTATAAAGAATTTACTGTTGAACTGGAAATATAACTTGTTAATGATATCTATCATTTTGGGCAACTAAAAATGAGTGATATCCATTCAGAACATAGTAAGGTTAGTTTTCCGCTAAAAGAAATTACATTTTATCTTCCTAACTATAATTTGTTCAAAGGTCAGTACGTTTTAAAATTTTAATTTAACCCTAGTTTAATGTGTACGCAATAAGCATCTGGTTAAGATTCTAGCATTTGTTATTTGAGTAGTCCACTCATCCATTATGAAGTCTGAATATGCTGTTACAGAACAATTTTGTAAGAGGTTATAATTGGTTCATCACACAGTCAGATGTATTATTATAATAAATATTTATATTCTTAACATGTACCACAATGTGTCATGAGCTCATTATACATTAGTGCTATCAGATCTGCAAACTGATGTGCAAGTAAAGTTTAAATGATAGCATTATACACAATTCCTTCATGAGCAGTTACACACATGGAATAAGATTTCTATCTTGTTGAAGAGACTTTTCTTACTATTAGTCTGTGGCTCTACAAGCATAAGAGCATTCAGACCATATGTATGTCTGCTCTATACAGTGATTTCTCCTCATTAGTCCAGGCATGACTTGTGCTCTGAGAAGAAATAATTTACAAGAAACCAGTACAGGAACAGGTAGCTGGATAGAGTGTGAAATTTCTCCATGGAATCTTCCTAAAATTTACACCTGACGTTTCAGATTTGCCCCTAAATATATATCCAAGCCCCAAAAGGGGGGGTAACGGGCATCACTGATCCTATTTTAATTATACTGCTGCACTCATGAGTGTGAAGATAGTTTTGGTACCTTGATTTAATCCAAGGCCAATACTATCATATTTGGATTTACTGAATTGTATTCCAAGTTGACTTTCATAGTGTTTTGTTTACATAGTCATCCAGCTAGTTTGTGTAATGTACCATAGAATTTAGACAATCCAATCCTAACCTCAAGGATGTATAGAACTGTCTACCTGAATAATTTAATGTGGGTTTTCAGTATTTTTATATTTTATTTTTGCATATTTAATGGGTACACGTGCACTGGGCACCCTCTCTCTCCTAATATATTCAATAATAATAGTAATAATGTGACCATAGTATACTGATTATTTTACTGTTAAAAATTAGGACTGTTGTAAAAATGCATCGCTACCCAGAAACAGATCAAACCTTCATAGAAATTTTGATAATTCTGCATAAAGTGGTTCTTCTGTAAGCTTTTTGTAAAGTTCTTGTTACCATCTCCTCTACTGATATTTCCAAGCTATGTCTAAAGAGGGTCGGAATTATCTGCATTATATTAAGAGATTTCCCTACCCAACAGGCAAATTGAAAAAAATAATCTTATCTGAAAAGGTAACATGTTTCTAAGAGATCATCCTGTTATACTGTAGCTGTAACTCTCTAATGCAAGGGTCTTCAAACTTGGCAGCTTTAAGACTTGTGGACTTCAACTCCCAGAATTCTCCAGCCAGCATAGCTGCTCTAATGCATCATTAGTGTTTTGGTTTGCATCCTCTATTCAACAGCTTTGTACTAACCAGGACGTTAATCAAATATACCTGAAAAGGTTTTGGTTATTGTTTGTTTTCCTCCCACCCTTTTCTTTCTTTTTTTTTTGAGCGGGATGGGGTATTTTTTTTATTTGAAATTAACATTCTTCAAATAAAGATATATCCAGGCTTTATTGATCAACTATGTTTATTTGTGTTGATCAAGCTAAATGATCAATATATATTAACAAGAAGAAACATATAATCAAACTTATATGGTTAAAAAAACAAAGATTTAAAGAAAACTATTCTGAATCAGTTACTTTATTAGGCACGCTGGTGACTAAAGAAAAGAGAACACGGAATCAATGAAAAAGAAAATTAGAGTGAAACCCCAATTTAATGTACCAATCAGAGGGCAGGTATGCCCAATACTGTGTCCATTAAATCACAAATTAATTATTCACAGCAATTTATACAATTTGCATATTATCTATTATTCAAAATTACATAATATAATTTTGAATAAAATACAAGACCAATTATATAAATTGTCACAACTGATGAAAAACTGATATAACTTTGTCTCATTCAGACTATTTTGAACACTGTTGATTTGTCCGTTATTTTGGAGAATGTTTGGACTAAAACATGGTCTACAGCAAGGGTGGGTTCTACTTACCTTTGCTACCGGTTCTGTAGGTGCATGCGCTTTGCGCGTGGTGCACTTTGCGCGTGCCGAATGGGCACTCTTGCGCATGCGCAGAAGCTTTTTTAAGCAAAAAAAGCTTCCTGCGCATGTGTGCAAGCACGCTCCGTGCGCTGCGCGCAGGGACATGTAAGTACGGGCGCATGGGGGGGCTTCGGTCTGGGACTGTTAGAACCAGTTCAGTGATGTCACAGCGTCACCGCTACCTATTCTACAGAACCGGACCGAACCGGGAGCAACCCACTATTGGTCTACAGCATCTAAAGTCCTCTAAATAGTGGTCCTTTAAGTAAGTTTTCTCTGTAAAACATCCAAATTTTTAACAGTTTGAGAATGTAGAAAACTGCACACATTTTATTATAGAAAAAATATTGTTTAAAGAATATTTGGTATATCTAATTTTTGCCTTTTATGCTCACATTTCCACATTATATAATACAAATTGTGATAACATATTTATTAATTTGTCTGATGTCATTTTGCACGTAACTAAATAGAACGTATCTCTCACAATATAAGCACTTAAAAAGATCTAACTATATACATAAAACATTTTTGATGTGAAAATCTATCACTTACAAAATTATAATTACTATGAGCTGTTTAAAATAAGTACTTTATGATACTTTGTAAAACAATATTATCTCAATAATTCTAGACCAAAGCCAACATTGGTTAAGATTTGTATGTAGTGATAATTGTACAAATATTTTCTATAACTGTTTAATTCATATGGAAAATAATAGCTTCTGTTACATTTGAGGGCTTTGTATATTTTGATAAAAACATGCTAACTTTGTAATTATGCTTGTTCACTACAGTTTATAGAAACCAATTTTAATATGACATTATGTTTATAATTCATTATTGGAATTGTATTAATCAGTCTATTGGACAAGTATTACAACAAACATAGAATTAAAGCAAATATAATTGTTAAGGACAAAGTTTATTACATAATAGCATATGCATTTTGTTTTAATAGAACTATTAAAAACTGGCATTCACAATTACTAAGAGAATCAAACTTTTTTCCCTCAACAAAATATTATAATAACTTCATCAAAATAGCCAAATTCTTTCATTCATTGTCTTATCTCTTCCTTCCTTCCTTCCTTCCTTCCCTTCCTTCCGCAATTTATCTATCATACAAAGCATACAATGGTTGTCATGCAATGATTACATCATAATTGTGATAAATTATTTTGACAGCAGTTGGTTGATAAAGCTTACTCAAAATTCATCCTAAAACCTCAGAAAACCAAGAGTATAGTCATTCAATGTTTCAGATTTTATGAAAGCTTGATATACAGTACCAGCATATGTGAAAATCACCCACAATGCAAATGTTACTATACAACTTACATGCCAATTTTAGAAAAAAGTTAAATGATCACTCTTTTGCAAAAACATAATCTAAAAATACCAAAAAAAACCCCAACCCAAAACCCAGGTGGGTGTGAAGGCTGATGAGAACCAAGGATTATGAAACTAAGTACTAAATACATTGGCATCTCTGGGAACCTACGTCACAGACCATACTTTACAAACCACCATGATTGGATTTAATCAATACATGCCCAAATCCAGAAAAGAGACTGCACCATGGCTTAATTTAATGCCTCTGCCCATACTGTGCACAGTATGTATTTTATTCCGTGTGTGTGTGCAATCTATACTGTGTCACTACCATACTAGGAACTCCTTGGGTTACAACAAGGGTCCCCAAACTTGGCAGCTTTAAGACTTGTGGACTTCAATTTCCAGAATTCTGGGAGTTGAAGCCCTCAAGTCTTATAGCTGCCAAGTTTGAAGACCTCTGCGTTACAACAAGAAGTTATTTCTTGAAACCTTTCCAAGATCCTCCACTGCCATAATGTGGAATTCAATATAGAGACTCCTATTTTAAAAAACTTTTTAAAATTATTATAGTTCAATATGGAGAGTTCCTCCTCATGACTTAACAGAATAAAGAACCATCAGGAATGAAATCTGCTTCCATGTCAGAGCTTCAGGAGTTCAGTTCTAGGATGCCAATTGCTAAAACAATTAGCAGCCTATTTCTCTTTTGGAGTAATTGTCCTTGTTCCTGGGCTTTAGTTGCTCTCCCACTAGGGCTATTTGCTTGTCTCACAACTCCTGCTTTATTAAGTAGTATGACAGGAACATTGCATACCAAAATAAGAAACAGGTTAGTTTACACATTGGTTAACTCTTGTACTCCTACATAATATAAATCACTTATTTTTTCTGAAACCAATTCTGATTCAAAATCAATTTTAAATGTCAGAAATGAAAGATGTTTAGTGTAAGAACATTTGAACAAACTATAAATTTTGAATCTTGATGTATGTAAATCTACTTCTGTGATCTAAAAATGAACAAAAAGAAATTTATTTAGCATTAATACTTTTCATATGACCAGCCACTACGGTCCAGCTTCCCAAGTTCAAGATTAGAATGTTAAAATATATGTTAGTATGCGTCTAAAAACAGATGGAAATTATATTGCACATACTGCATGCTTTGTAGCATAGGATATGAATGCTTAAGATGGCCTTTAAGTATTGCTAATTAGACTATATTCTAGGAAATACTGATTAGTAACTGATACCAAAATTAGCTGGCATTACTTCAAAATAATCCATTTTCTTCAGTTATATCCTATTAAAAGTTTCTGCTGTTCTTATTAATGTTCCTTTTCTACAGTGAGTTACATCCAAAAATTACATATCCATCTGTACTCAGTGTTCTAAACCGTTCTGTTTTTACATCCACCTACTCCTTCTTGCTAAAAATATATTTTCAAAAAAACATCATTTTAAAAAATCACACAGTATTAATTTGAAACTCATTGAAAGCAAGCAACACATATCTTGCAACTTTCAGCCTCTTTCTGGATCTCCGGGTACAAATTAGTAAAAGATGAATGGAAATGACAGGAGGCTAAGTTAGAAATTAAACAAGCAATATATATGTAGCACAACAAAATAAGCTATAGGTTATTAGTTATGAAGCCAAAAGCAAACCACATTATGGCAAACTATGTTATATGTGAAAGTAGCCCTGTAGATTTTGCTGCTGATATTTCTTTTCACTCCACATATATTTTAGGTGATATAATTGCATGTGAAATTATACTAAAGAAAATTTAGTACAGGTCAGATCTTACTGATATAATTTCCTCTTACCTAAAAAAGTTTTTTTCTAAAATTCTAAATGCATTTGTTGATTGTGATAGTACATTGCTGAAAGAAAAAAATTATTATTATTATTATTATTTATTGCATTTATATGCCGCCCTTCTCCCGAAGGACTTGGGGCGGCTCACAAATTAA